>CAEGAG010031820.1:0-69387 GCA_903067065.1 Brachyrhaphis terrabensis | reverse complement strand
TGTGTAGAGGAAGACGCAAGTTTAATGTAACGTAACACGTCTCAGTGCTCAGGAGGAAGATGAAGACGGCTCTCACCAGTATGTTTTTTTTAACCAGCCCTGTTAGTGCTGTGCTACCATGTTGCTGCTGTGTTACTGCCGTGTCACAGGCACTGTTTGGAAAGAAAAGCTAAGGTATATTACTAAAACTTTGAAAACTCTTTCTGTGTACCGTCTGTATGTAGGCACATGCGGCTTATAGACAGGTGTGGTTTATGTATGCACAAAATGGTTTTTCCTTTACAAATGTACTGGGTGCGGCTTATAATCAGGTGCGCTCTATAGTCCGGAAAATGCTGTAACTTTTTTCCCTTTTTGATGTGTCGCATATCATATTGCCTCTCATTTCTGAGGTAAAGAAAGCTGAGCTACAAATTTCCATATTAGCATATGGCAATTGCTGCCATAATGTCGAGGAGGAAAGTGTACAGGAACTAGGTTTATCTTCACCTGATTGTCTCCAGTGGTTGTGGCAGAACTTCAGTTCCATATTTTACCTTTTCTTCTGGTTTCCAGTGGTTTGCGTCTTTAGTTTGTATTTCAGAAAATTTGAAGGCAAACTTACCACACATACATAGATGTGTTTCTTTCTGTGTTTTTTTTTTTTCTATCAACACCTATCTTCACCTCTTCTTCACAGCCTCCAACCCAACTCCCACTTGGCAACAAACAAACCTGGAGAGACTCATCCTCAAGGATTAATCACCTCCTTTCTCCTGCTTGTAAACAAAGGAAAACAAGTAAGACATTATTCCAACCTCACATTGTGTTCATACTGTTCTCAGACCTCCAATAACTCTGCTCTCTCCCACGATGGAAAAATCTTAGGATTGACAACTTCCCAGCTTCCCTCAACCAGTAAGAAGAAATTGTCATTAATCTGTTTATTAAACTTCATTCAGCCTTTTACAACGACTTCTCATTGACAATCAGTACAAATTGACGGTCTACACAAAACTTGAAATCATAACAAATTAACTATCGTTCATGTTTTGGTGGGAGTGTGTGGGTAGGAGATTGGAAGAAATAATTTAAATTTCTAATGGGTAGACTTTTTTTTTTTTTTCCCAAATACAACTACTCATGATACAAACTGCCTGTTTGAATTAATTTGGGATTCAGTGGTTCTTTGGTACTTTGAGTCTTCTGCTGCTAAATGCTTCTCCCACACATGGTCATAAAACGTGTTTTAACCATTTCAGTGATGGCTCAGATCTTTGGAAGTGATGGTCTACAGAGGTTATGGGTGGATAATAAAGAATGCTATTGTCTTCAGTCTGAAACACGTTGGTTTCAAAGTGTCACAAGACACTTTTACCTGATCCAAACATTTGGCTGTAAAATTGCAATCTCTACATCTTAGTGTGTAGGTGTGCACAAAGTTTTAAAAGCTTCCCATTTCTGCCATGTTTGGTTTATATTGCTTATAAATTATTCATTTGAGGATGGAGACATCAAAACTTTGGGAAGCATAGGGGGTAAGACGGTCGGTCTGTAACACCCCCTCCAGTTACACACTGGCTCAAACAAACCAGTTTATACCCAAGCAGTTAAACATTACCTGGTGTCTGATGGTTGCTTTGTTTACATTTTTAACTCTCATGCTATTGGTCAAGTTTCACAGTTGTTGTTTTTTTTGGCATTTCTGTTAAGTGAATTCTAGTCATGACCTGATCCAACCAAAATAATGCTCAACTTTCTTCTACAAACAAGAATAGTTAACAGATAACCATTTTAATTTAGGTGGAGTAAATGCAAGAATAAAATATCTGCAGAAAATGGGCATACAAAAAAACAAATCTGTGAAAGTATGGCGTCATCTGCTGGTTTTGGTCCTCTAAATGTTGCAGGATAGTAAATCTTTAGGTCTGGACATGGGACCACTGATTAAGTGGCTCAGGAAACCATTGCGAGTGTTTTGAGTTAACTAGCTGATTAGGGTGTTAAACTGTGAACTTCCAATATTGAACATTTTTGTTTTTCTTCATCTTTAAGCCATAATTAGCAAAATCACAAGAAATAATGGCTTGAAATGTTAGTCTGCAAGTTTCACTCTATGAAATGAGTGATCAAAAAAATATTTTATATACAGTGTTTCAGCCGTACCTCCTTCTATCCATTCTTTCCCAGGTAACTGTGTTAAAAATACCTCCTCATTTTGTGAGGGTTATTCCACCAGGCGCGGTCTAAATCCGTAGGCACCCGAATCCAATATTTTCACTCAACAAAAGACAGAGAAATCTTCTGGAAAAACTTATATTTTTTCAATAAAACTTTTATGATGAAAGATGAGTCCAATATGAAGCAATAACACAAGCACATCCTCATTAAAAAGTACTTTGTTATACGTTAACTCCAAAGGGAACCTAGGAAGAGGAGACTTTTATTAACCCATTACCATGGCAATTATTTCTGAAAAAGAACAACCCTGCCAGGTCACGCTCAAAGTGTGTTTTAAATGTCTTCAAACATGCTGCAATAACCCATTTATTATTAATATAAATTTTAGAAACACTGCATATACCGCTACCAAAAACTGGTATTGTGAATGCAATGAGAAAACTGTGTTAGCAAATTCTTGATTTGTTTTTTAAAAACAAAAAAAATCAAGTTCCAATATCCAGAGAAGATGGGTTTTCAAAAGGTCAGACAGTTTTTATTTTATCTTTGTTCAATTATATTTGACTCATTTTTCATCAAATGGCTATTTTTTTGCACAAAAAGAAACGGATGTTAAAAATCCATCGTCGATGGCTCTATTTTGAATGACCTGCATTCTTGTTAAATAGCTAAAGGCTGTTTCTTTCCATTGTGTATTAGAACGAGTTTAAAAGATTCTTGTTTGAGAGGTGATTCTAAGACACAAAGAGCCAATTCCAGTGCTGAGGGAATAAGCTGGTACTAACACAATTGTCCAGGTGATGAGGTTAGGGTTTAAGATAAGAGCAAGGACATGGCTTTTGGCCATGTACAAGAACACACCGGAGATAGATCAGACCTCTGTGCATGTGTTTCTTTGTGTGCTCCTGTTAGCCAAAGACAGAAAGACAAAGAGGGGGAGTTTAATGGAGTGTCCCAGGGCGAGGCTCCGTTGTTCCCCCTCATCAAGCACGCTGGCAGTGCTTTAGCCCCATAATGGCTACCGCGTGCCCTGAGCTAGTACATGCTCCACAGTTTCCCTTCACTCATTGCTCATTCTTATAGACCAGGTGCATCCACAACCGTGCCGTTGGGGGAAGGAGCGGGTGGGTTGAAACGACGCTCCACGTTAGGAGACAAGAGGCAAACGGGTGTTGTGACAGGGGAAACAAAGGCGAGACGGATGAAACGACAAGGAAGGAGGGAACAGGGACTGACAGGGCGAAGGCTTGGTTTATAAGGTGATTACGAAAATAAAATCACAAAACAGCAAATTGTAATCACAGAAGCACACAGCTGCCAGTCGCTTCTGGTGGCATGCCTATCAGTATCCGGTCACACATTACCAAACACTCAGTCACTTTGACACGAGCGAATACAGAGAGGAGGAGAGTAACACTTGGCTGGGCAAAGAGCAGTTTGGATCAACTGGAACATTTTCTCAGACTATTTATCGCTGCCAGACACAAATAAAGTCATAACAATGCGAGTCTGTCAGCAGAGACACGAAGGACATAAAAAGCAAAGCTTGAATGGGGACCCTCTCCATCCTCACACAAGGCGTCTGCGCCTATAAGTTTCCATTTGTCCCTTCGCTGGGTGATTTGCGCAACTGCTTATATGAGTTAATCTACAAAATAATCATGACAAAAGAAATTTCTACTTAAGCTGAAAACAACACTTTTAGCTGTTTAAAGCTGTTTTTTTTCTGTCTGGTCTCTGCTGCCCCCTAAAGGCAACACAAACACTCACCTTGAAGTACAAAGGCACTAATCTACCATTTATCAAACAAACTGGGGGTTTTTTCACACAGAAATATACAAATAAAATGCATGAAAGTCATTTAATTTAAAATAAGTAAAAAATAATCAGTTCTTCTCCACAATCACATTTCACACAGAAACCATCAGTTAATAAAACTGCAGTGCTGACATTGCACAAAGATCTGAAAGAAAATTTAAAATCCAGCCCTAAAACTTCATGGTAGCATATCTGAGTCTGCTAAATCACATGCTGTGCAGCTCCGTGCATGCTGAGTGACCTCTTTTTAAATCTCCTGCTGTCAGGGGAAATTATCAGACTGAGATTGGTGTTTTTAACTTATCGGCCCAATCCACCAATCAGTAAGTGTCAAGCAGAATGAAGGAGGTGATAATAAGGAGTGTCTGACACAGAGCTGCTGCTTAATCTAAGGGTGAGTCTGACTATTAACCTTTGTCCTGCATGTCATCAAAGGCTTTTATTTTTTTCAAATAAGAAACCTCTTATCAGTTTTATTTATTTGTTTATTTTTGCTACAAAAGAATTGAGTTATCAAGTTGCAGAAAATCAACCCATAAACCACCTATGCTACATCTAAATTACGATTTGGTGTCCCAAGAGGGACAGGCTGGATTTTAATTTTTCTTTTATTTTTTATTTATGTTTTTGAAAATGAAAACCTTAATTGGAAAGTGATATTTGTGCACGTGGGACTCTTTGTTTCTTTTCCCTCGTGCCGGTGCTTAACGAAGCTTGTGTGAGCAGGTACCCTATAAGGTCGGCTGCACTCCCTCCTCTCATCACAGACCACTTGTCATTGTGCTTTTTTTTTTTTCCTCTCCTGCTTTCATTGTCTCCGAAGCAGATAAGAAGTCAATTATGAGGTTCTTGTAAATTTTTACAAGGGCCAAGCAAAATGACCACCATCGTCAAATCCAAGGTCCTTTGAAACAGTACAGGTTTACACACACTCCTTTTGTCTGGGTACATGCGTGTCACCCTAGAACTCATCTTTTAGCTGCTTTCCCTCTTTAGAAACATCTTATCAGACCTGATAGTTCAGATTAATGATCAGCCGGAGCACAAAGACACACACAGACAGGATCATTTACAACAGACCGCTTTTAGACCATGGCCCTGGTGAAAAGCACCATCTGTTATTACTGTCTTTTCCCCATAACATCTAATATTTGTTATGAAAAGTGTATTTTTTTTAAAAGCCTGATTAAAGTTTAAAAACTCAGAAGGACCGTTTGATTCGGTTTTTGTGGTTTTGGTTTGATATGTTGACACTTGAGTTTATTGTTTGAAAAGAAAGTGGAACATGTATGCTCTTACATAGAACTCTTCAGTAGGCTTTAAATGATATTTAAAATCATCATAATAACCATCAACATCACCAACACCAGCATTATCATCATGACATAAGCTGCTTTACAATGAAATGACAATAAATTTATCTTCTGAAAATAATGAGACCCAATGATGCTTTACAGAAAGAACCAGAATAAAATCCATTTCTCCAAAAAGTTATTTTAAACAAGACAGGCTTGTTTATGTGGAGCGGCAGGATGATGAGTGATGCTTTAGTTCTTTGTTGATAACAACAGGCAGCTCATTGCTCTGGGCCAGGGCTGAGCTGCTGAAATGCCATTGACTGTTCTCATTCAGATCATATCAGAAGACCACCTGAGGTTCCAGGGCGAGATGTAATAAACTAGCCTGAGGAGAACAGCTGCACAGTAACATGTGCTGCAGGTGAGAAGCAGACTGTAGTAACAGGTCGAGGCTTCACTATAGAGCATCACCTTAACAGTATTGTGTTGTTTGGAGAGTGAATTTCTCCCAACAGCTGGATCATAGCACTGGAAACCTGCAAAAACACACTTTAGTTCAACATCTGTTGTCTTAATGACAGTGATTTATGTCAATGGGAATGTAAGTGCCAACATAAAGACACAACATCTTCATGTTTTAGCAGATTCATTACGATGTTTGCACACATGTAACTGCATGGGTGAGGTATTTTATTTTATAGGGTTTTACCCATTTTTATATAAAAGGTGACATTCCTGGACTGTAGATGATAGGTTGCATAAAACTGGACAGGTCATACATTCAATTTTTTTTTATTTTTGAGCCATTTTTGTGTGCTGGTCCATATTTCCCCAAGACATATCTCTGCTGGTGGTCTCTCTCCCCACCACCACTTTTCTTTTCCCGTTCTTCTTGGCTGCTCACCTGATACCTTTTTGAGATTTTCCCAGGAGAAACTTTTACAAGCTAGCTTTACAAAAATGGTCCGTCATGTCTCAATGCCCTCCTATATCAACAGTTCTTTTTTTTCTTTTTCTTTATCTTTTTTGGCGATTTGTGTATGTGAGGCGAATCTGTAAATCAAAGCAAACATAGACGATTTAACAGGTGCTTACAGAAAACATGCTTGAGAGAACATGTCCGCTGGTGATTTCTGTATAGATTGTTGAATCAACAGAAGCAGAAATAAAAGGAGGAGAGCAGCTTGGCTGAGCTGTCCAGCAGCAGCAGCAGCAGCAGCAGTGGAGCCATGTGGGATAATAATTTCCTCCTGCCCTATAGGCTCCTAATTTCCTGTGGTTCACCCATCTGCCTATGCCAGACACCCTAGAACATGTATGTATGTTCCACGTGTGCGTGCCAGGAAAACACTCACCAGTGGACGCACAAACCCTCACACGTTCATTAAATTAATCTATGCACAACCACTGTGGGAGAAGGCAGTAAGTGTGAACTTAGATGCAAATATGCAGTTATTGCATCGTCAACGTGCAGAAATACTCAGAAATATTCTTGCTTCTTCTTCCAAGCTTCCACTACGGTTTCTAAAAAGGAAAAAAAAAAATTAAGAGAGAGAGAAATGTCAGGTATGATTTGCTTCTTTCTTTTGTTTTACTTGTTCAGGAAAAGTTCTTACATATCCGATTTTCTAACTGTGCAACATCTTCATGTACCCGGAAGAGAGAGGAGGCTTTGTCAACAGTGCCATCTTCAGGTGGATACTCAGTAATGCACACTGAACTTGTTTTATGGCTTTTATTTAAGCAATCTATCCTTTCTTTTGTAACTTATAAACGACAGAATGTGACTGTTTATATTTTATATGTTACAAATTTCAGCAAATTATTAAAATGCTACATCCACTAAAGGTTAAGTCAGGAAAGCCATTCACTGTCCACAGTAGGACTCTGATCAGATCTGGAAGCTGACTTTTCATTCTATGTATAAAATGACACATAACCCTTTTTAATCATTCATGACAAAATATTTTCCTAATTTATGCCAGCTGAAATTACTTAAATTTTTCCTGAATGCCTGGATAATGACAACTAATGTATTTATTTTTATTTTTTCTATTTATTCAGAGTTAAACTTTACAGTTCATTCTCTCTAACTTTTAAAACTAACTTCAAACCTATTGGTTCCTTCCTCAAGATTCTAATAATAGTTCCCTGGAATTTTGGCTCATTGAATGCATGACTGGTTTGTGGGCCGGCTTCCTTGTACAAAACTTTTAGTGCAAGTTTTTAATGGGACTGAGATCAACCTGTGAGTGCCACTCCAAAAACTTAACCTCTTTCTAGCTAATTTGGCTGTATGATTAGAGTCACTGATCATTTAAAAGAGTAATTTAGGGCTAAGGTTGTGAAGTTTTGAAATGTTCATTATTGCAACATAATGTTCTTTCCTTTCTAACACCCACACCGCATGATGCTGCCACTCCCTCATTTCTAATGAGTCAAACAGGTTCTGAAACTTTCCTCAAGTCTACGATCATGATTATTGCTAAACCTGTCAATAACAGAAATAATTTTATTCTAAATGTTTTGCTTGATATATTTATTTTTCATACAGTGACTGTAAATTTCTGCTTTGAATTGTAAACCTGTCAGATTTTTTCACAGAACGAAATGAATGTGTAACAATAATAGACTTAAGTTCATCCACAGCCTTGTTCTTCAAAACATTGTTTTTAATAATTAATTGAAAAGCAGATGATCCTAAACATAATGCACTAGACACATTAGCTTATTCATCAGATGTTTTTTATATCACAGAGCCTTGGCTAAAACTGTCTAAGCCCTATTATGAATGATCCTAAAAAAATATGTTGACAGAAATAAGTTTTAGTTTGAGATTTTAAAATATTAGATTCTCACCTCACAAACATATTAAATATTTCTGTTAAAAATTATTGTTTGGCCAGAAGGCTGACGCAGCTCACAGGCACCAAATCTACCTAATGGTATAAATAAAATTGATTTGATTTTGTTTGATTTTGTATTTTTGGGTATATGTGTTTTGCTCTTTTTATTTGTAAATTCTCTAAAATTTATAGAATCTAAAATAATCAGAGATGTCATTTGTGACCTGCAGAATTTGCATCCTATTTTTGACAACATAATCTAAGCATGCTAAAATACAAAAAGATGTGAAAAAAGTTTAAATTTTTTACTTATTTGAAAGGTCTGAGCGTTTTATCTTTCACTTGGTGACGGTACGTAACCCAGAGCACAGGATTTGTTGAGATCCAACCAGAAACTGTAACATGTGTTTACATGACACATTTCTCTGAAGCTCAACAAATTCCTCCAAAACTATGTAAATTGCTTGAAGCATTCATTATGACCAGATAAATGAAGCTGGAACGCTGGGCAGAAACCATGCAAAACATGAGGCTGGACAAAGGTTACTTGTCACATTTTAGCCTTCATACTGGAGTTACAGGGTATGCACTTTAGACAGCATGTGACCCACTTTTACTGACTCAAAGAGAAACCTTTGCAGTTGAAAATGGAAAAATTGAAACTGAGACAAGTCACACACTGTTTGAGGAAGGGCTATTTAAAGTTAAACACAAAGTGTTTAATATCTATGGCAAATTAAGATTCAAAGTTAATTTCATACAACAAAGAAGTTTGACATTATTACTATATGAAATAGGCCTTTCTCACTAAAAATAAAAAACTAATATTGAAAAGACTATTTGATTGTTTTATATTTTAAGAAAGCTGTCTAAATTTATTTATACACTCATTAATAATCAATAGAAAGTTCTTTATTACCGTTAGAGTAATCAGACTCCACTGGTTCACCAGTGTCTGAACAATTTTTCATAGATACTTACATGTCAGTGGTCATAATGCTATGCCTAATCTATGCATACATGGGAAGAAAGTATTTTACAAGAAAATATTTGAATTTCTCGCAATCATTCTCTCTCACCTTAGACCATTTATAATATTCATTGAAATGAAGGAGTGAAAAAATGTATTAAGTGATTACACACCTTTTTGTGGAAGAATTAAAAAACCGTCAGAACTAAATGACTCCATTATAGACTACATTATGCTAAAGTGTTTACAGATTTAATTAGTTTTTGCTTCTTTTTGTCACACTCAGTTTTTCTAGACATTCAAACATTTTACATCAAAGATAACCTGAGAAACACAAAAGACTATTTTTAAATGCTGACTTTAAAGATAAAACTATCCAAGCAAATCTGGTCCTATGTAGAAAAAAAATAAACACAACATTTTTGAGGATTTTATACTCTCAAAAGCAACTAGTGTATAACCACGTCAAATAATGACTTACAGTTTATAAATAAAGTAGCTTTGCAAATAACTACATATTCTTTCTTCTTAATGAATGACTGCAAATAAATATAGGTTGAATAACAAACAATATCATAAAAGATGGGTAATATTAACAGATAGTGGACAACAGATTCATCCAAGGATGTAATTAAGAAAACATTTGTGTGTTTTTTTTGTGACTACACACACATAGGAACGTGCAGCAGCCACAAATCCACTGACTGACTCAGTCTAGCTGACAGGTGTCCAGCCTTTTTACCAGAGAACTGCTCCAGCCTTTAACCCTGCTGAACAGACTGAATATCACTGAGTGACTGACTGTCAACTGATGCTTCCTGCTGCTGCAGTGCAATTATTAGGGTGTCACCCATTTAAAATCCACACAGTCAAGTGGGATTTTTACCCTGGATTACAGACTAAGGGTTGTGCAACATTTACATATGTTTAAGGACCATTGGATCCCAATGTTAAGCTAAAGAGCAAGCATCCACATTAAATAAACTCTCATTCTTTCTTGCAGCATGTCATCTGTTTTCTCTGATATGCTGCTTTCTTAACAAATAACAATCAGTGTCTGAGTAACTTGGAGAGTCAGATAATGAGCCTGGTATTATTAGTGGAAGTGTGTCTGTATAAATGTGTGCGTGCCAAGCCCTTGATCTTCTCCTCACACTTTAGAGTGACCTTGCAAATCTGTTTATGCCTGCCATCTGGCCATTTGTTAAATACTGTGCTTTGTATTTAACAGCTCACCGTGTGTCCATATACAGTATGTCATACGTTTGCACGGATATCCGGAAAACATGCTCAAGCGCACAATGTAACACGAAAACCTGCTAAAATTAGATCTACATACAGTCTAAAAGATGCCATCTTAAAGCTCGACGATGTTGGGATAAAACAGGTAATCCTTTTAAAGCACAGTGGGTGGTGGGGAATACAATAACGCACACACAGAGAGAACTGCAAGAATTGCATTTCTGACCAAACTATCTGACCTAAATGGAAATCTAAATCCCCAAAGAGTGAAGAAACTAATTCACACACACACACACACACGGCGCCAGAAAGGGCCGTGAATCATCCCTGAAACAACTGCACTTGTGAGAGATCCATCAGCTGGTCCAAGGCTGGCAAGACAGGAAGGCAGCAGAGACAGATGGACTAGTTTAACCACAGTAAGAGAGGCTGACCTTCTTCAGAGAAGACAGAGGCGAGGAGAGCAAGTGTGAAGAGGGAGAGGGAAATGAAGGGACGATGTCAGAGACAGAGACCGTCCTCTGAAATAGCTGCCATTAATCTTCTCTATCTCTGCAGGCACAGAAATATCTGGCAAATCAAGCTTCCTCAGCACAAGCAAATGACGTGGAGAGCAGCATTAATTAGATTGTGGGACGAGGAGACGCGACTACACTGGAGACTCAAAGCAGAACTACTGTTCCTACAAAATGAAATATATTTGAATTACAAGATGTAGGTTGTTGCTACTTTACTCCAAGACGAAAAATAAAAGATGAGCATATAACCAAATAGAACAAATCTTTAATGAAGCTCTTTCTACATTAGTGTTCAAATTATTTTTAAAATTATCTTGTAGATGCTACAAGATCAAGCCCATAACTGAACAAGCCCTCAATGGAGCTGAACCCTACCTACAATCAACTGGTAATAATCTTCCAGCAACAATCCCAGTTAATAACTGGTTACAGTAATCCACAGTCATGATGACTAATGGTGGATTTAAAAAGTGTAAACACACTTGTTATAATGCCAGGTTTATGTATTGCCAGGAAATGAGACCCAAACAAACTAATTCAAGATGTTTTCATCTTTACTTTGAGGTATTGTTTCAACTTAAAAACAAATAAAGCTGTCAGAGAGAAAATGTCTAGTTGAAGGAAGTCTGCATACAAACAAAGCTGAGGATAAAGCATCACAATGACTTCAAATACATGTCAAAACAAACTAAATGAGAGTTTTACCACAAGAACAAACTAAAAATGTGTGTGCGCGCGCATTAAATTGGGTCCTTTGTACACAACCTGTGGGTCCTTTCACCACCTTGCTTTAAAAAGGCTTGTCTTTTAATCTGCCCTCAGGACATTATCGGATCATCTCAGACAAAAGGAGGTCTGAACGCAGCAGTTGACACATCTATATTTCATTCAGTGTTCAGGCATCATTGTAAAGCAATGTACAAAAGATCAAAAATAAATCTTAGAAAAGACCTTGAAAAACTTTGTATAAGAGGTCTCAATACAATTAATGTCCTGATGAGATGAATATGTATGCATGTAGATATTTACATTTCAATATCATTACTTAATTTAATATATGATGTGTCTCACATTGTTTTCTAAAACCCAACCAAAGAGATAACTATGCATAGAAATATCCAGAAAAGACACCAACTTCTAAAGCACAGCTTGCACTTTATTACAAAATGACTGCACTGTCGAAGTTTGATTTAATCACATCATTTTCCAGCAAGGGTAAAAAGTTTCACTTGTTTTTTCTTTCTATATAAACAATAATCAACAATAACCATTGCACTTTCTGACCCATTATGCAGTAGTTAGTCAAGAAAGCAGTGAATACCACAATGTGGCACCAAGTTTTTTATTTTTCTTAGCCAGTAACACTCGCAGACCCATGTTCTATACATTTATCTCATTGTTAATGATTTTTTTTTTTTTATTATTCACATATTCTTTTTATCTGAGCAGTCATCATTTGATTGCTCTTGGCTCCATTTGTGCAGCTGAACACATTCGGCTTTGTGAAACGGTCAAGAGGAGCATAAAGACGCTGTAAATGACTAAACGCTTCCGGATCTGAGGCCGGGAGTGTGTTCAGCACATCTGTGCATGAATAGCGCAGAGGGAGGAAAACCCGAGTGTCCTGCTTAAAGCTTGCTTGTACGTCCCTCACTCATTCTGCTCAGTTTGAGATCCATGCGGGCGTTGGTAAAAACAGCCAAAGCGTTTCAGTTGTGTTATTTAATATTGCATATCTCCCATTAACAAAGGAGATTTCATTCTCTCTCTCTTAAATGTTTCGTATAAAGATTTTCTGGAGGACTTTGTCCTGAGGTTACTCAGGCTTTCTACCGCAGTCCAAAAAACATGACAGGGAACTTAAGTGGTCTCTTGTAAATTGTCCTTAGTTGTGGATGAATAAATTTTCCAAGCTTTATTGAGCTGAATAAGAGTATGTCTGATTACTTATTGAGTGCTTTTATCATTCCAATGAATTAAGTTTAATGTTTATTGCAAAGGAAATGCACATGTTTGCATTGTCATAAGTTACAGCCATTTTGCTTTGATTACTTTTAGCATCCTATGCAAACCTTCATACAGAAACAAAAGACACAATCAGATTTGTATCTGATATGTTAAGAGTTCACGTCAAAACACATCCTTTTAATTGCCTATTATTCCAAATTTTTTGTGCTTTTTTAAAAAAAAATTTAAAATTTCAGAGGTAAATTGTGTGTTTTTTTTCTGATTTGTAGTTAATGTAAAGTTTGAAACCAAAGCCAGAGGAGTAAAATTCCAGTACAGCTGAGATGTTGTCATACTGAGGTTACTTTTGCTCCTAAGGTACTTTTAATGCTAATGTCGGATTAGAGCCTGGTACTCTTAGAAGATCTAACCTTGCTGGACAGGTCAAGGAGTATCGGCCAGACCAAAGTGTGCGCTGTGGTCCTTCAGGGTGAATTTTGTGAACTCAGCTTACATACTGCTAAGATAAAGAATAAAACACACAAAACCACAAAAAAATAAAATAAAAAAATGGGGGAACTGAGCCACGGGACCAACTCAGTTCTGTCAAGCGTGAAAATTAGCATCAGCAGATGGAACAAGGTGACATTACTCAAGGGAAGAAAGATCAGACGAGCAGCAGTTTAGATGAGAAACTTTAACCTTACCTCGAAATGAGAGAAATTAATGAAATAGTAACATGGTGGACAGAGGAAACTGACTTGGCGTGCCCAGGGGAATGGTAAGAAAGAACGAAAGTGAAGCTGACAGGGAAGCCTGGAGGCAAGAAACGAGGCTATACTTGGATCCAGCAGGAGAGGAGGGCACAGGACTGGGATGGCTAAAGAACTGCTGTCAGTGACCCATTCTCAAAGAAGTAGATCAGCTGTTGACGATAGCTGAGGTTTTTGGTTTATTTATGACCTCAGAAGAAATAGATTTGGCTGTGCAAATTTCATTAATTGATTCTTCGACTGTATTACATTTCCTTCAGGTACTTTCTCAGTTGTAGCATTTGTGTGGAGAAGTATTGAAGTAGTTGGTGTTGACCAACCAATCAGAATCAGACTTTAAAGAACTTGTACACAGATTTCAGGCAAACCAACGAGAATTTTTTTTCCGATCACATTTCTCAGACTCATGGGAGAGAAAATATCTCCTGGCTGAAGCTCTTTCAAGCTCAAAGTATCAATAAAACATTTTTTATTATTTTATAGACTTACTTGTTTTAGCATTTGACACATGGAGACACTTCAGGGTCATACACAAATTCATATCGTTATGGCTCAGGATGCGACTCGCAAGGGATAAGAGGACATTAAATCTAAAACATTCTTTACAACATTTTAAAGGAACCAGAAGAAAAAAAAAGTTCTGATCTGGTGTTTTTGCACTAATTCGATCTCTGATGGCTCTGAAGTAATGTCTTAAAAATTTCTGTTTGTTTGGGAGGAGTGTAATCTAATTAGCAAACAGGTGTATCCTGCATTTCACACATCATTTTCACTGTGCTTCTTTCTTCTTTTTTTTTTATCTGCATCTTGCCAACATTACATTTCACCAATATTACTGACACATCTGTTTGGGAGCATGTAGAAGGTCCATTACATTTTTGCCACAAGGAGCTGAATGTTTTTGCACCTCAGGGGCCAGACTGGAACTCCCTTCAGCAAGCAGCCATCCATGAAATGGGAAAATCTATAATGCGTTTAATTCAGTTCTCTGTAGATCACGGCCTTCTCTCCCAGTGACACGAGAAGGCCTGCAAGCAGCGGTAACCTGCAAACAACCTTCCTCCGTCCTTCCTGCAATATTGAGATAAACAATAACTCCTAAGTTGTCCAGTCCGCCTACACTGTTTTCTTCTGACTAAGCACTTTAGTATTTGAGTTTCACAATACTACTACATTTATATTTAGACATACATTTTCATTTCAGCATTCTTGGCCAAATAATCAGTACTTTTTAAGCATTAATTAAGAGCTTTTTACAATCTACACCAGATTTCTCATAATCCTTGCATGAATAAGCAACCTGTGGAGCTGTCCGTCTGTTTTTCTCTTGTTTGATTAACGTAGCTTGAGCCACAAACTGTCAAGAAATAGATGCATTAGGATGATCAACCTTTTCAGTTAAAAGGAAAACATTTCAAAGCTTCAGCCTCAAGGGATGCAGTCACAATCTGAGTCACTCTGGCTCACAGCAGCCTGCCCTTTAGAACTATTCAAAGACTAAAAAGATGAATGAGGCAGATATCTGGCAGGAATTCACTGTATTTCAATTTACTGGATGGATCCGCAGGTTACATAATGCCAAACATGGATTTTTTTTTTCCCCCCACCTTGCTGATTAATATTGCTTTCAAGGGCCTATAGCATCCTGGATGCAATTTTAACCAAGTGTTTTCAGTTCATGGGCCGCTAAAAATATGAAGAAAAAAAAAGAAAAGAACTAAGCCAATATGACTGATCCGTGCTTCTGCTTTTTCTTAAAATAATTTCTTTGCAGCTGTTAAAATTTAACCTAAGTTGTGTGAGACTTTTGGTGACATTAAATGGGAAATGTAGAGATGTCAAAACACTTTATGTTCCTTTTAACCATGCCGTTGTTGTCGACACGTTTATGCATATGTCACGTTCTTTCTGAACTTCTGCTCTTCAGCTTCCTGCTCTTGTTGTCCTACGTGTCACTGTGGCCTGAAGGCAACTCCTGCCTGATGATATCAGTGTGGTGTGAATAAGTAGGCTACCAATGTGACTGTCAGCTGTGTATCAGTCGTATAGATCTGTCCCCCGATTTATCTGGAGGCAATAAAGCAGATTGCTACTGTGAATCTGTGAATGGAGGTGTAAAAGTAAGCGTAGATATACAGCAAAAACTCCCTGTCTGCTGCTCTTAATCACATCAGTGAGACAGATGGGAGCAGATAAGGAGATGAGAGACCGTCACCGTGAAGTTTAATTAGGTCTGGCTCATTCACCTTATACTCTCTACAAAATATGACAAGTAGATATCGCTGTCCTTTTTTGTGTCAGTGGCTTTTAAAACATAGGACAATTGCAAAGAACTGAAAATGTTCTAAAGATTGCTCTTTTCTCCTAAAGTAGAACATTTTGACAAAGTGAAAATCATATGTTCTATTACATGAGGAGGGAAATATTGCAAGCCTTTATTTCTTGAAATTTTGATGACTATAGCTTGCAGGAAATGAAAACCAAAGATTCAGTGTCAGAAAACTGGAAGACTAGAGGATCAATTTAAAAAAATTATATATTTTAAAGAGAATTATCAGGCTTTTATAAAGTATTTTGATTTCTATGCACTATATACTTTTTTTGGGCCTCCATTTGCATTAATTTGCTATTAGCAACTTATAAAAATATTGAACTTTTATCAGAAATATCTGCATTCATGTCACCCACAATTGAAAATATATATTAGTATTTACTACTAAATACACATTTAGCAGTATTTTCAGGATTCTAAAATTGCTGGCCATTTGCTGACCACCAAATAACATCTTGATCCAAATGCCACACAAATTCACTTTAGTAAATATGACAAATGATGAACTAGAGCTACAATTGAGCATGCAAGACAAGACAACTGGCTTTCTTAAGTGATGAAGCCATCTGAGACCAAGCTTTATTTTACAAGGACCATGTTAGTTCATGAAAACATGAGGAAACATCCCCGCTGTGGCATTCCAGTCAAAATTTATTTTTGTTAGAGTATGTTTTCATTATTACGTGCGCATCGTTTGCTATTTTGTCTACGATTCCATATAAACTCTTAGTACTGTTACTTTTTTGCCTCATATGATCAATATCCTCAGTTCCACAAACTGTTTAGAGCAACAATTGTAGAAGAGCTGTAAAGGGCAACAGGACGAGTTTAAGACTACATTGAAACTTGTTTATTTAAGTTATTGTTATTGTTCTCTCATAGACACAATAACAGAATATTATTGAGGGATTCAGACACGTAATTTGCCTGCGTTATTCAGAAATTCACATTCTAGACCTATCTAGACCGCACTTATCTATGGCCATTCAGTCGTGCCTTGACAACGTCGGAAACGCGCATGTCAGGATCGTTGCAGAGATCCTGCTGCCTCGGCTCTCACGATCAATCGTGAGGATGGTGCTGTCTGCGAGGGGCTACGGACGCCTCGTTTTTTGTTTTTGAAACAGATGTCGGGAGCCGAAGAAATCACATGAACACGGGCGAGACTCTAAAACCTCCTGAAGCCGACTGTCTGTGGAGAAAAAGACGCCGCCGTCACACCAAGGACAACGCTGACATTACTGATGGAATTCCCAGTCGTTGCTAGATGGAGAAACCGAAAGGGTGGACTCGTTATAAATAATTAAAGAACATATCTGCTGCTGAAACAGAAGGAAAATGCATCTGCACCAGGTGCTGACGGGAGCGGTGAACCCTGGAGATTGTTGCTACTCGGTGGGAAGCGTTAATGACATTCCCTTCACGGTGAGGCTTTGAATTTTATTGCTGTTTGCACAAAATGACAGCGGTTCAGGCTAACCACCGACTAGCTAGCTGGGACGGTTCGCCAGCTGACGCTTACGTCCACCGCAGACCGGGGCTGGCGAGCTAAAGCACCAGCTAGCCGGGTTACCTTAGCAGAAGTGCCGCACCGACATGTTCCCAGAGTCCAGGCTACAAGTAGCATCCTAATCACATCCTTTCTGATTTACTCCCACGGCCAGTGAGTCATTGATAAGCTAAATATGCTGTGAATGACATGCTATCGCATTGAGCAACCCAAGACATAATAGGCACTCAGGTGACCTTTAGCTGCATCTTAAAACGTTAGAATTACCGCAAGGGAATCCCTGTTTTTGCGCAGCCATAAGGTTATTGAGGAAACATATTTACTACGGGACACACTGGGACTAAACAATGATGCTGGGCGGCGCAATTTTACCGAGAAAGTGTGTTTGACGTGATTCTACGCCAGAGTAGCGTTTAAGCATTTGTATATTGTTGTATCTGGTCGTTGCACAGGCTAAGCTCGCTACCATTTGGCGTTAAATCCTCCTCACGGATCATCAGCTCGCAGCATCAGCTGCGCCTGCCATGACGTAGAGAGCCATATATGGATACATGCGCTAAAAAAGCCTGGATGGCACTATTTGTTGTTCACATTCAGAATAATTGTCCATTTTAAAATCTAACTCTGTCTGCCACCGTTTTTACACGCATGTAGACGAGTATGGAAGACAAATATGAATTATTTATGTTTTAGATACTGGTGAGGGACAGCAGTCATTCAGTAACAACCTGTTTATAAACATGCTGATTAAACAAGGAACACACACATCCAAAAAAAAAATCAGTGTTTGTGATTTGTTGACCCCTTTGGGTTGTAAAAATCAATGTGTCAGTCTTTGGTCTGGCAGCTTCCCAAAATTACTGTGTGCCTCAAGTAGATAGCACAGAGAAGCCAAATCAATATTCCATTTTGTGCAGTGGGAGATGGCAAAAATCTACAGTCTCTGGTATGCAACGTGCTCCTACTCCCAACACCCACTGTTGGCGCTTTTGCATTAAATGGATCGGTCCAGGCAAAGCATTGAGATAAGGAATGTAAATAACAAAATGGAGGAATTCTTGGGTCAGCTGTGTTATGAATACTTGTATGAAGCTTATCGAATATCTTGTAAGAAAAGAAAAAAACCCATCAAAACCTTGATTAGAATAACACAATATTCTGAAATACTGCTTTGCTGAATGATCAGTATGAAGTATGGAAGGTAGCCTGTGTTGTTTGCATGACTTGAATCTGCTGAATGTGTTTTAGAAATTCTTTAGCGGCTTTCAAGCACAACAGCAAACAAAAGTGAAACTCTGTGGACTTGTTCCTGAAACACATTATTTATGGTGTTATTTATAACATCTTTTAACAACAAAACAAGCAGATGGATCGCTTTTCCTCTTCTTTTTCTGATTTTCCCCAATCTGCTGGACTATAAAAGAAAAATATTGTTAAGCTATGGCAGGGTTTTATCCATCCTTGCCCTAGAACCGGGTTTCCAGATGAAGGCAGTTCAAATGTAAACAGGCGGATGTTGAATCCGCGGTCATATCTGCTCAACAGCAAAGGACAGGGATGGTTGTAAAGCTAAAGCCTTGGTGGTCGCTACAGGGCCCTGATTTCTGTGTCTGGTGTTTTTCTTTCTGTGTTTGAGAGGGTTATTTGAAGAGCACTAGACATCATGTCCAGTGCGTTTACGCTCACACTGACCCCTAAGGCTCCTAGGCTTGACCCTGACAAAACACACACACACAAATACATAGCTTACATCGTCCATGAATGGACAAGCTTTGGCAAGGCATTAACAGCGTTTCATGGCTAGATTTATTCTCTTAGATACGATAAGAGATTCCCTTAAAGTAACAACGACAATGAACCTTTTCTGACCTGTTAGATGGTGTTTATTTATTTATTTTTTAGAGTCTGCCTCCAGACTAGCTAAAGGCCTTTTATATTAGTAACTGAGAAAAAAATAAATAACAGAAAATATAATGCTGACTAATTTTTAACCAGCATTTTAACTCAATTTTCCCCCTACAAAAACGTAAAAAAAAAAAATAAAGATAGAAAGTGACACTGTTTTTATGTATTTGCTGGGGTTTTTTTTTTTTTTTTTTTTTTTTTGTTTTTTTTACAGATGTGCTTGGTTTTGGTGCAGACTAATGACACTTTCACACCAGAGTTGTTTGGATCATCTAATTTGTTTGAGCAAGATTGACTGCTATTGGAGCTCTGGTGTGGACCTAATAAGCCAATCTATCTGTATGATTGACGGAAATCTGTGTGACCTGAAAATTATAGGAGTTTTTAGTTTTGACTCATGTAATGAATAGGAGGAAAACAAAAATCACATTTTCAACATTTATCTATCACTGAACAGAACGAAACTTGACGCATGAGAAATTGTCTGATTCTGTTCTCTGTTGAATTAATAGGACTGTTTGTTGAAGAACTGTAAATAACAAGACTACTGAAGTCTCTTTTTATTATTATTAAACAAAATTAAATTGCATTTTGAGTCATTAAAGGGCTTTTGTAAATCTAGGACATTTTACAATGACTTGCCTATTGCCTAAGTAAAAATCACCAAAACTAATCAAAACTGCAGAAAAAATACACTTTATCTAGCAGTAATTATGGCTGGGGATTCTTGTTTTTCACCTCAATGTCGCACTTTGTAGAGTGTCTGTGTGTGTGCGGAGTCTTTTAGTTGGCTGAACAAAGAGGCCACTGTTAAAAGTGCTGTTTGTAGGATTATTGTGATGACGGAAAATGTTAAATAGTGTCTGGGATCAGGTGCAGAGCACTTTATGTTTAATGGAGAGAGCCAAGTCAGCTGTGTGGACTCTCTGTGTACACTTACCCTGTATAACTGTAAGGACTAAATAATGGCTGATTTTTTATTTTTATTTTTATTTTTTTATTTTTTATTTTTTTAAGGTTTATGTCTACCTTTTCTTATTTGATTTACAGGAATAACCCACCAAATTAAAACAAAAGCAAAACATTTTGGGCAAGGTGTGCAAGTTTTTATTTCTCAAAGGAATATTTTCTCATGTGAATTTAAACTGCAAATTCAGAATTCAAAGGTGAAAGCCTGATGGAGAGGCACCAAGCGTGATCCAGATCTCATGCAGTTTTCTTGTTGTAAGCATCTGTTTTGTTTGCTGTCATGTGACACAATAGCAAAGGCCCCAAAAGTATAACTGCACACAGAGGGTCAAAGTACAGGTTAAAGGGATAAACTGTGCCTACAAGCTGACATAATCACCACAGTTTATTACAGGACAGAATTGATCAACTATAGACAAAAATGTACCCTTTAAACCTGCTAGCTGAGACAAACATGGATCTCACACTTGATGCTAGCAGCTGTGGTTGTGGAAAACGTGTTTTTTATGCATAGGGAAGAGGCAGTTTTTGTTGTATCACGGCAGAAGTGTTTTATCATTCTCCTTCCTCTTATCTGTTTCCATCAAAGCACATGACTGCGTTTGCTACTTTTGTTGAAGATACACACAGTTAAAAGCAGCTTCATGTTTGTCCTGTGATAGTTTACCTTTGCTATCTTTCAAAAGTCCGCAGTCTGCTGACTGAGCTTACAAAAGTGATACGGGAAGAATTCTAAATCTAAACTATGTTGTTGATTTTCTTAGAGCGCTGTTTTTTTGTTTTTTTTTTCAGACAGTGCAGCTGAAAGTACAAAATTAGAATAACCTCAAAAAGCCTCAGAATTTTTTTTTAGAAAATAGTTTATTTTAACATGACTTTCTAAAGTGCAATTTCCTGTTTTGAGGCTCTGCTTGTTGTTACACCATATCTAGTTGTATTCTTGCTAGATAATGCTTTTGTGTCAAACAAGTTTTGGGATTTTGCTGCATTTGCATTGCGTTAAATAAACCACTGAATGTTTATGCTGCCTGAATTCAGTGGAACGATCAAAAACATTCAATGATCTTTGATTTAATTAGATCAAATTAGATTATTTGATCAAATTTTTTCTTGGATCAAATACTTAGCTTTTCTGGCTTTATAGTATTTTGATTGGACAAGGTTTTCAAAAGATGTCGGAATTTCAGCTTTAGTTCATTTGGAAAATAAAAACATCTGTCGATCAGTTCCATAATCTGTAAATATTTATATCTCTATTGTCCATTTGTTGTTGTGGATATTTCATAACCAACTTTTTATGTATGGAAATGAATCTTTCTGTAAATATGTTAGTATTATCTGTTGCATTGTGCGTTGATTAATCTGTCATTTTTTCTGAAGTGTGGCCCAAATGAGAAACGGAACTGCTCAAAATGATAAAATCCTCAGAAAAATATCTGGATAATTAAATTTCATTTTATTTTATTGGAGCATTGCTATGGAAATGTATCTTCACAATTCTTCAGAGTACTTAACAACCAAGGAACAATGAGCAGAAATGCAAAGGTACATTAGTAGGAAGTTGTCTGGTCCAGGTGTACAAAGTAGGTTGTTGTTTTTGGGATGAGGATTGTGATTCAATACTTAGAGTTCTGATAAAAAAAATAATAATAATAATAGATGCTATAGGACCTTAGTTTCTCATTGAACTGCTTTCAGATACATTATTGTTTTCACTTAAGTCCTGCATGTGGCCATAGCGACACCAGGATAACGGTTTGCCCTTATCTAAGACCCAACTGTTAGTTTACTGACAATTATAAACAGCTTTTATTTAAGAACATCTTTCAGTAAAAACCTGCAAATTGTCAATTTGTATTTTCTCAAGAAAAAAAAATGATTATAACATAATGTTCTAATGATTTCTCATTTTAATTTTAACTCTTAAGTCTTCCCTTTATCGTCACATGACGTGCTAAAATCCTTTTTTGTTTCAAATCAAGGCGCACAATGACTCGCGTGCCACAGAACTTAGTGAATATAAAACACTCTGTGGTTGGAGTTGGAGAGTTTTAGTTGTTTGGGCCACATTATATTTTAAAGTACAATCCTGAATCTCTATATCATTGTGTAGCAATAAAATTAACTTTTGAATGGGACCAAATTTGAAATTGTCTTGTGATCCCAAAGCAATGTTTAAACTTTGAATATTTTTAGCACGTCTTCTTTTGTGGGAAGAAAGAAACGATGCAAACACACCGAAGCTCAACACGTCCAAGGTGTGAGGTGTGCCGCCGACAAACTGGGTAGAGTGAGCTCTCATATTATGCTTGTGTGTGTGTGAATGTGAATAAGAGAGAGAGGTGCGAAGCAGTCCTAGACAGTGCGTGACGGTGACTGCTTTTAATTTCTGCTGTAATGTGCAGGTGGAAATGCTGCAGTAATAGCAAAGCAGCAGCTGCCTTAGTGCTTTCTACATCCTATAACCTAAATCTTAGTGAGGACCAAACATGAGCCAGCAGCGGTCTCCAGTATTAACTTCACCCACTGGCTGTGGCGTTGTGCTGCTCCGTGACCCAGCAGTTCTCAGCTTCTCCTCCTGTTCTCCTGAATAATGAACGACACGAGTCGTCATCTCGGCTGCGCTGTTGCTTGTGAGGCCAAGCTTGCCTGTCTACCAGGTGCTGTTATCATCTCTGCCATTCTACTATTGCACGCTAGCTGACAGCTCTAACTACTCTCGGATCAATTTACCTCTCAGTTCATGCTCCAAATCCAAATACAGGTCCTCCCATTGAGCCTGGGATCTAAGCCGGTGCTGTATTTATTTCAGCAGATGGTTACTTTTGAATTCTGCAATGTGTGTGGGTTATCGGTGATGTTATATAACTGCAGCAATGTGTTTAATATTAATTAGGTCTGTTGGACTTTTGGGTTTCTTTAACAAAATAAAAAGGCTGCAGTAATTATTCTTCTTTTGTTCCTTTGAGAACCTTTCTCTCTCTTTTTCACCTTTCCTTACAAAATCAGCATGCTGTTTTGCAGGGCTGTGTGATACAGGCCAAAAGTAACCTATAATCAATCAATAATCAATCCTTCAATCAACATTAGTATACAGTAAGTCACAATATTTTTAATGTTAAAGCAGAGTCATGTTTGTGATTTTCTTTTCAAAGATGGTAAAATCAAGAGAGAATCTTTCAAGGATGTTTAGAAGAAGCACAAGTAGGGAAAAACACTGCTTCCCTGCAAGAAAGTTAAAACTATGGATACCTCGGTGTTTTACCTAGACAGCAGATACTCTGAAGTTATCTGCTATAAGGATCAGTTGTCCTTCAACATATGTAGCAAGATGTTTGAGCGTGTTGAAGCCTGCTGCTTTGCATGTCTCTTTAGGAATTAACAATACAGTTATAGACTTTGAAAGAAATGCCTGTACCAGGTTTTCAATGTTTTTAATGCTTGCATTTTAAAATACCCTGGGAATGTTTCTATTGATTACAATCAATCTGGTCATTTGCGAAATACAAAAACATTTCAGAGCAAAAGCAGGTTCTTGCACACCTGAGGTTTTTCCTATAAACTAAATTGGGAAAGTGGCAAATATAGGAACACCAAGGAAACGCTGTAAGAGAATGTGTGCGTTTTTATTTTCATGGTTGGTTCCAAATCATCAATAAATATCAATTGAAGATTTGCCATAATTGTGTAAAGTCTAGTTGTGCAATTAAGTTTTATTACAGCACTATTTGCAGTTGTGTAGCTCTGATTATACACAGTGAGATGTGTTGCCAGAATGTTTGATGAATTTTTTTAAACCACTTTTCAGCCACTGTTAAGGTTATTGTAATGAAGACCAGAAAAATGTTGTGCTAAAATCCTCATCCCTAGTTATTCAACTGCTGTGCTTTTGTGCAGCACCTCCCGTAGTTTCTTTTTGCTTAGTTGGATGCAAATGATTCTTCTAAAGTAGAACTTTGCAAATATCCACTTCAGTTTTTATCCATCCATATTTTTATGTTGTTAAGTTACAATTTTGCATCTCTACTTCCAAAAAGAATAACATCCTGTTTTAATATTGTGATTTAAATTAAGATAAGAGAGTTGATCTGTTGCTTTTATGCCTCATTTTGACCTGCAGATATGCATACAGGATTCTAAAGATTATAAAGTTTGAGCTATAGTCAAACTTTATTGCATATTTATAACGGCTCATTTTTCTGTTAATGGAAAACTAGTAGCTTGTTGCCACCAGAGATGCTTTTATTTCCCATTTACCACACAGCTGGATATGTGAGTCATGATGACGGGTGCACAAGAGTCTCCCACACTGTGTATTTGTTTTTTGTATATTAAAGAAGGGCTTGACTATTTACTTCTATATACACATGCATTGCATATTCCGAATTTTAATTGGCTTGTGTTGAAATTGAAAGCTTCAAAAATGCAGACACAGTTGTGAATAACTAGAGTACAAGATATCATCTTAGGTGTGAAATTTAAAACCTTTCAACCTTCTTTCCTGTGTGTCCATCTCGTCTTCAGGCCTATGGATCAGGATGCGATGTAGTCATCTTGGCTAGTGACTTCGACTGCGTTCAGATTATCCCGGGAGCTCAGAATGGAAACATACAGGTGGGCTGTGTGGAGTGCTCCCACCAGCTTGGCAGGGTAAGTGTTGATTACACCCTTCAGATTCATTCGCACATAGTTTTTGTCAGTGAAAACCGAGGATATTATCAATTATGTTGAGGAGAATGAGGAACATTCAGCCCTGTTTTCACCAGTCTTGTACTGCCCAAGCTCTGTCTGCTATCCTGCGCTCTTGTTTCACTCCCCTCTCTACCCTTCTGTCTTCTGGGAATGACTGTGCATAAGCGCTGATGGGGTGAGTAATGCTGCGATGATGAACATGGCTCTTTATTTTTAGATTGCCGCTTCTTACGGAAACACAGTCTGCATCTTTGAGCCGCTTTCTATCAATCCCAATAAACGCCACAAGGTGAGTACCGACACAAGCATATTTCACAGATTTTTGTGATTTCAGACAGCCTTCAGTGGATTTTCATTAAACCTGTGTGCAAATAACATTGCATGGTGTGTCTCGCTCTCCTACCGACTAATAGCAACTTAACTATCAGTGGCAAAAGACAGGACAGTTCTTTCTTGATGCCATCACCTACAACCTGGCCTGGGACCCGCAAGGTATACATACGCTTTCTGTGTTTTAACCTTTTCCCAGAATAAAATGATCCACGTTTTCACACAGCTTCCACCCTTAGCCCCTTCGATTTGTCTATAATGATATATGTGGTATGAAAACATGACCCTATGCATGCTGCGTTGTGTGCTGTGGGAGTCATCGTGGGACGTAGGGTCTGTTAATGAAGTGCTTTTGTGACCTCAGGGAACCGTATCCTGGCAGCAGCTGAACGACTCCAGCTGTGGGCTCCTCCACTGGCAGACGCTCTCATAGAAGAGGAGGATGGCCAGATGATTGAGGACAAACCCCACCCTGTCCTCAGTGACTGGAACTGTGTCTGGCAGTGCAAGTAAGCATTTGCCTTTTTTTATCCATATAAGCATAAATCATCAAATGAGTCTGTTGTCTGCAGTCAGCAATGGCAGTTAAACAAAAGACCAAAAAGTATTTTTGACAACATATCTGTTGATCCAGAGCATATATCATAATTTTGCAACTTTTCATTTGCAGTCGTCTCCAAGCATGGTAGTTATATTCACTGCCATGTTCAAAATCATAAAGTGCCTACTCAGACCAATTGATTCACCAGGAGAGTTCATATTATACTAAGAAACCATTTACTGGTTGTGCAAATATCTCCCAATGAGTCTGTCGTTTTTATTTACACTACTGCTGACAGTATTTCAATAACATGTCAAAAACACTCAAACTCTTAGATTGTATGCAGTTATTTTTCTCCCATATTTTCCTCTCATAAATGGTTTGAAAGGGAAGTTAAAACTAAGATGACATCTGCACTCGTGTATTCTCGACTTCATTTGATTTCATTTGGAAAAAATCAATGATGCTAAAGGTAATTAGTTTGAAACAGTGCTGGTTTTTCTTACATCACATTTGGATTGTTCCTAAACTTAAATCTAAGGTTTCAGTTGTGTCATTAGCTTGGGGTTTAAATGGTTTTTCATCAGAGAGAGTGTCTTTGTTGGGCGAGGAGAGATCCGCGCTCTCTACTGTGTTCACTTCCACAAAGCTTTTCCACGTATCCTGCCAAGATGATCTTAGAGTTCTCACTCCTTCCCTTTTTCTGTTTTGCCAAAAAGTGGCTACACATGAATTTGAATAATTCTGTTAAAAGGTTTCAGTTCCTTCTGTGATTTCCGTGGAAGTTTCCAGATTATGCAACTGAAGACACTATGTCATTGTCTGTCGTATTGCCTTTCTGTGACTCAAAAGGCTTTTTATTGTTTCAGAAAAGTGAGTTTTGTAATTACTTGATCACTTTGAAAAGCAGATACTGAGATATTTTTTTATGTTTTATACTTTCAAGATTTTCACAAAAACATTATGAAGGTGTATGCACCTTACTCTTTATTTTTTAAATGTCACATGATATAAAGAATATTGTTTCCTCTCCAAAAACCACTGTCCATTTTTGCTGTGTGAAATGTTACTATTTCTAAGTGTTTTTGCTTTTAAAGATTAAAATCGAAACCAAAAGGATTTTTTTGTTACCTCCCTGAATTCTATAAAATTATTAACCTACATTTTACACCCTGAACCTTGTGGAAGTGTAACTTTTCCTCGTAAAACGTTATTGGCAGCTATGTTTTCTCCAATCTCATCCGCACTTACGTAAAATGACTTTATTGCCAGCTGTAAGCCACTCCACAGTCACCTGACCTAGCTTAAAGCTGTGTAAACACACACACGTCATGTTACTAATTGGTATGTGATGACACATGGAAAGCCAATAAAACAGGGAAGTGCAAGCTCACAATGAAACAGCACTCTGGACTTCCAAAATACCTTTTGTTTTGTTTTTGTGCAGTCTTCCCCATTGAAAAATGAACATAGCCAAACATATTTGTGGTTGTTGTTTTTTCTTTTGCAGGACCGCTGCGTCTATTCACACCGCAAAGTGGTCTCCTGATGGGGAGTACTTTGCAACGATTGGGAAGGTATGACTTTCACTTAAAAAAATGGAGCAAAAAATCATTGTCTGTGTGATATTTGTCTCACGTATGTTGATGTTTGTGTTTGCATAGGATGACTGTTTACTTAAGGTGTGGTATCCCACCACTGCCTGGCGCTCAGCAGTGGTGGTCCAGGACCCATCTGATAAAAAGTCTCCACCTGTTCACTTTTCCTTTGTTTACTTGGCCCATCCTCGCTCGGTCACTGGTATGTCTTGGAGGAAGACCAGCAAATACATGCCCAAGTAAGAAAAGACAGGATTCTAGTGAGAATAATGTCTTTTTTTTCTTTTATTGTGACCAGTACATGCAATAAGTGCACTCTTTTCAGCTGTTTTATCCATGATATCATATTTTAAACAGACTGTCATAAAAAATTTTAACATTAATGGTTTTGCCTACAATCTTTACCAAACTGTGTTTTTTTGTTTTTTTATTTATATTGTTCTGAAAACTATATCAGTGCATCTTTTTTATGCATGATTCTTTTTACAGAACACGTTAACACATGCTGGACCTTACCCTAAATTAAAAATCACAACTAAATATTTAGCTCTACCTCATAGCTTAATGATGATTTACTAAAGTGCCTTGTTTTACAAAAATGACAGTAGTAAGTGCATGAAGCCACTGGAAAATCTTCCTCAGGTAGCAGAAAAAACATTCTTGCACGGTGAAACTGACAGGGACTGATATTAACCAGCAACATAGCGCTTCTTCCTTGGCCTACTAAAATCCAAAATGAAAACATAGTCAAACTGTCTCTCAGGGAATTGTGTTTCAGACAGCATCCGAATCCCAGGGTAATTCAGAGATGTCTTTAAATAGCTCCGGCAGAAGAAAAGGCATTCTGAAGAGCTTGATCAGACTGTGGTGTTGCAGATGAGATGCTTCCCGCATTGATTTGTTTGACAATTGAAAATATACATATATATTTTCAAATATTAATGAAGTTTTTATCTAATCTAAGGTTTAATTTGATCCAATCTCTTTAATCTTTGATCACAATTAATCTGTTCCTCCCCAAAAAATCATATTTTTAGTGCAATTTCTGGCAGGATTGCTGCAGAAATACCACTAAAAAGATATAAAAAGCAACATAAAATAAAAGTTTTATTATTCTTGAACTGTGTTTCAGCTAATATTTGCCTTGTGCCAAAATATGCTGTAAAGGCTTGATCAGTCAAAGTATTTTTGATTTGAAACTGGGCTTAATCAATTGGAGGCCAGCGATGTTTTAAAAACCAGGGCCGATAGTCATATTGCTTAAATATGACTCTCTGTCTGGGTTTACAATGATTGTTTTGACATCTTTGCATCTCTAAAGCGGTTCAGAAAGTTTTGGTGAATGACTCACGAACATTTGATTTGTTTCTGATTTTTAGGGGAACGGTCTGCAATGTCTTGCTCACGTCCTGCGAGGATGGTGTGTGCAGGTTATGGTCAGAGACCCTACTACCAGAAGACAGTCTGCTCGGTGGGCAGATCACTGAGAACACACACACTTTCAGCTCCAGCCTCCCGGGTCTGGCAGGAAATAAGGACAAAATCCAGCACGCTTTAGAGGTATGTTCTGCCTCAAAGCGTTAATTTGAAAACTGCAACAGATATTTGTAAATCTGCATTTCTCATCGTTTTTGTTTCTAAACTTTGCTTGCTTAGTCAATCCACCACCTGAAACAGTTGCGCCGGGGCCGGCGGCGGTCCTCTGCTCTGGTGGCCCACAGTGACCTGCTGCCCTCTCAGCTGGGGACACAAGACGCTCACACTCACCGCCACATTGCTCACCATGCCAACGCTCTGTGTCACTTTCACATTTCTGCCAGTATTAACCCAAATACAGGTAGGTTTCCTTTTGTTTAGATGTTTTCACCTTCATGCAGAGTTTTCATCTTTACAACAGTTTCTTTCTTGCTCCCTCTGCTCCTTTTTAGACATCCCCTCAACGCTGGCTGACTCCTCAGTATTCAACCCTGAAGACAGCACTGGTGGTGGAGGCTTTGTGGTTCACTGGCTTAACAACAAGGACCTCAGTTTCACTTCATCAATGGACCTTTTTATGACGCAGCTCCGCAAGTTCTCCGAGCAGCACCTGGACCAGACTACTGACGAGCCTCTAGACGCTGAGGGATCCCCTATGAAGTTTGATTTTGGTATGCTTCACTTTCAGTTCGTCCAATGACTTTCTAAACGATCCTAAAAGTCCCATGAAATGGTGAATAAAATATATGTTTTCTTTGTCTTCTTAGATCTAGATGAGATGTCTGACAAAGCGTCATCAGAGCACGGAGAAGAGGGGGATTCAGGGGAACAAGGAAGTACTAAGGCGTCCTCCCCTGGATCCAGCTCCAGCATTCCGTTACCGTCCATGCTGCTGGAAAGGAAGATGGAGACTTTGACCATAGAGTGGAACAAGAGTCCAGACATGTTGTTCACAATACACCCCACTGATGGTTCTTTCTTGGTTTGGCATGTAAAGTACTTGGATGAATTCAACCAGGGGATTTTCAGACAAGTTCAGGTAAGCAAGAAAATTAGCTATGAACATTTAGTTAATAGCTAAAGAGCATAAATTTTAAGAAACTGGCGCTGCAATAAGATAGTTGTTTGTTAAAGATACTATTCAGTGATGTAGAGCGACATTAAAAAAAAAGCATGGATTTCCACTGTGGGGTTTCTAAACACACAAAAAACTCAGTTTTGAAAAACACAGTGAAGAAAAATACAACAAATTCTGCTTCGAGTGTTCGTAGTCAATGACATTTAAGATGCAGAAGAGCTAATCAGTTGGTATTAGTGAGCAGTTTGAGAGACAGATTTTGACAGATTCCGAAGCATCTAAGTGTCAAGTTATTGAATCTATTTATATTTCTGTTTTGAGTTATTCCTTCTAACTAGATTTTGTCCATATCCACCACTTGTAAAATGAGCAAATGCTATATTCCGCTTGTATCATCTTGCATCATATTCCTGTGATTTTATGTTTTATCCAGCTGTACAGAATACAACAAAGCATTTTTGAAGTATCAATTTGATTACAGCCATAAAAAGAAAAAAATCTCTATTAACTATTTATTTTTCCTCCTCCAAATCTTCGCCAGGTTTCCTTCTCCTCCCGCATTCCGGTAGCATTTCCTACGGGTGATGCTAACTCCCTAAGTAAAAACATCCTGATGTATGCCTGCACTTTGACTGAGGGCGAGAGCGCTGGTACCGGCGAACAGGGAAGAATGATCCAGCGGATGTCCCGCTCAGCGTCCATATCCACCGGCCTGGGCTCCACCGCTGTCTCCCCCTCACCAAAACTTCGCCCTGGCATTAGCCCTGCCGTCATGATGGTCTCGAAGCACGTTGACGGATCTCTCAACCAGGTACAAGCCTGGGAATCACCGTGTTATTTCTCACATGATTTCAAATGCCGTCTCTTATACTTTACATAATTTCCTCCTAAGCTATAACATCCTACTGAGCAGATTTGCGAGTACTTTATATTTTTCCTCATAAGCTGTCTTCGTTCTCTTTAACTACAGTGGGCAGTGACATTTGCTGAGCGTTCCGGCTTCTCCAACGTCCTGACTGTTTCTCACAAGATTCGGTACTGCGGCCACCGTTTCCACCTAAACGACCAGGCCTGTCACACTGTGCTGCCGCTTCTGCTCACCTCCTCCCACCACAACGCGCTGCTCACCCCGCCCTCTGCCCCCAGCAGTTTAGAAGGAGAGCAGCCCCAGTCCTTTCCTCCACCAAAAGGACTTCCCAGGTACAGAACAGACAAATAATGCGAACAACAAATCCCTTATTTGTCAGGCTGAGAGAGAAAATAGACTGCTAAAAATTTTGATATCAATCTGAATATAAAGCATTTTCTTCTGTAATTCAGGATCTTCTTACATAATGAGAGCGACGCCCACAATCATTGCTGTGTCCTCCAGATCAGAAGTGCAGTGTTTTGTTTACTGCTGCTTTTGCTTCCAGCACGTAGACTAATCAATACTGCCATTCGAGTTGCCTAAAAATGGCAAAAGAAAATCCATCCTGCACTCAGAGAAGCATGATAAGAAATGGATTACTTTTTTTGTGTCAGATGAAGGCTGTGTCCAGCCAGAGCCTGATGGGTAATTTACTTTGTTTGGAAAATTCACACATCTCTTAGTGTTTGTATGTGTTTACAAATGCAGCTTTTTTCAAGAATAATGTAAAAAAAAAAATTGGAAGCTTATTGTAAAAATGTCAGAACTTGCTTACTGCAACACATCCTGAATGACGATTATAATGATTAAACTTCTGGTCTACTTGACCGGTCTTTCTTGTTTCACCTTCTCCATTTGCACCGACAGAAAGCAGCTTCGTAATGCAGCTACAAGGACTTTCCACGACCCAAACGCCATTTACAGTGAGCTGATTTTGTGGCGAGTGGACCACATCGGACCCCTGTCCTGCACTGGAGGGGTCTCTGAACTGGCCCGCATCAACTCTCTGCACACGTCTGCCTTCAGCAATGTGGCTTGGCTGCCTACACTGGTGCCCAGCACAGTACTTGGTAAGTGCTTCATATAAGGCTGAATGATGATATATTGCAAATATATCATCATCAATGTGTGCAATGTTAATATTGTGAAGGACATCTAACATCCTGTTAGATGTTATATTCATAATAGAGATTGCACTAATCAATGTTTTGTGTCTCATTTCTAACCTGTTTTTTATCTTTACACAGACTAGTGTATGAGTTTATTTCTAACACAAAAAACAAGAGTTAAAGAAGCAAGAAATATATAATAGTAAACAGTAAATAAAATAGCTTCAATGATTTTACATTATTTACTGTGTAACAGCTGAATGTTATGTTTGTAGGGAGAAGTATAAACTTATTAAATCCAGTAGCTCGATGTGAAATTTTCTTTTGGTGGATGTGTCAGTAGCCATTACACTTTTCCTAAACATTCATCAGTCATTAAACTTATGTCAAAATAGGATTGTTATAAAGTTAAAAGTTGCATGATTAGATCTGTGTTTTTTGAAGAAGAGATCACGGACATTTCCAGCATAACGCCAACATTTCCAAATCTAGCAATTTTCATAAATAGGCGTAACACTTAAACATCAGTGTTGTGCTTCTTTCAGCTGAAAGTTTCACTGACTTTTCTCTGGAAGCCTGAATTAATCTCAGACGTCTCTCTCTATGCACAACATAGCTTCTCTTTTAAACAGCTCATTGCATCTTTGTTTCCCATGGTTACATTTTTAAATGCTTCAGTGTTATTTTTTTCAGTAACAGCACGACTTGTACTTGGCATAGTACATTCACTGCCTGGAAAAAGATCACACTGTTGCATTTGCAACTGTAACGATAATGTTTTTTTTCTTCTTCTTATATTAAAACCCAAGTTTTTATTTAGCTAAAACATCAGAATTGTGTTTGACAAAAGAGTTAAATTATATTAAGATGAAATGCTTGAACAAAATAATGTCACATATACACCTAATATCAAGACATTCTAGCTACGTATCATAGCTACTTACTAGACAAACATGTTTGTATGAGAGTGCCTTGTATCCCCTCACACAATTCTTCCCACTTGAAATATACTTATCACCACATAATAATGAATTAATTTGATATTTTGTCGTATTTAGGTGTTGTTATGAGGTTGTAATTTGGTTATAACATTACTTGAGCTATAAACTGCGTTGTTTCTGCCAGGAACCTACTGTAACAGTGCCAGCGCCTGCTTCGTGGCATCAGATGGTAAAAACCTGCGTCTCTATCAAGCCGTTGTGGATGCCAGAAAACTACTGGATGAGCTGTCAGATCCAGAAACATCTGTGAGTGAACACATTTATTGCTGATCATTTGAAATATGTTATTTCTCTCTTGAACATATAAAACCTATGAGAATATATTTCCCAGATTTCTTTACTGTAAAGCTAAGGAATCTGGATTTTTGTTTTTCTCATCTTTCTCATATTTTTTTTCTTTTTGTAAAGACTAAAACATGCTTTACATCTTTAAAACCCTCTACACCTAATTCATGCTATGCATAACAATTAGTGGAGTTCACGGATAATTACCAAATGCTCATGCATATTTCTGTTCAGAAACTGGTGGGCGAAGTGTTCAACATTGTCAGTCAGCAGTCCACAGCCAGACCTGGATGTATCATTGAGTTGGATGTCATTACAAACCAGGTTAGCAGCTCTGCTTTCACACGCAGCTCACATCAGCGTTGTGCAGCAGGTCCTTGTTAACCTTTCTGATCCCACGTCTCTGTGCAACCAGTGCGGATCCAACACCCAGCTGCTTCATGTCTTCCAAGAGGATTTCATTTTAGGTTACAAACCTCATAACGAATCAGAGGCTTTCACACCAGCCTTCTCGACTGGAGAAGGTAGAGGGCAACTGAAAATTTAACTGGGATGTTTTCTTTCTGTCAATTCAGTCATTAAATACGCCTTTTTTTTCTGCGCATGCAGATTACCAACCTGCCCCATTTTCTGAGAAGTTCTTCTTGGTGGTAATAGAGAAGGATCTTAATGGGAACTCTGTGCTGCAGATGTGGCACCTGCACCTAAAATCTGTGCAGGCCTGCGTTGGTAAGTCCAGCTTTACAGCAAAAGATAGAAATCAGATTTATTTAGGATATTATTAACATTGAAGAACATCATATTGAATTCCTTCTATGGAGTTATAGGCCAGAAATCTATGTAAATCTTTCCAGATGAGCCCAGCCAACCATTTAGCTTCCAGAGCCAGCTCCTGGTACCCAGTCAAGTCGTGAATGCCGATTCGTCCCCGGAGACCTCTCCAATCAGACCCCTGCCTCGATCTGCTTCTTCAGCCAACTTGCAATCAGCAAGCAAACTTATCCTCAGCTCCAAGCTGGTGTGCAGCAAGCGACTAGACTTACCGCATGGGGTGGAAGTTACCAGGGCAACACCATCTGCAGGTTGGCCAAAATTAATTTTTATCCACAAAATATGACAGTATTATTTTTGCCTTGCTGGCACATTTTTCATCTTTCTTTTTCGCTATACTCAATTAGATTTGAACTTTTCCCATGTCATGGATAATTTGGTAAAGCATGTTTCCAGACATCTGATTAATTTTGGTATTTAGATGAAACATTTCATAAATCTTCTTCTCCCTGCTCTTTCTTCCAGGTCACCTGAGCTCCTCCTCCATCTACCCTGTGTGTCTGGCTCCGTACCTGATCGTTACCACCTGCTCTGATTCTCACGTGCGCTTCTGGCGCTGCGCTGTGGAGGGCGACGATGGAGACGACATTGACAACCGGGTGTACCGCTGGGAACCGTGGGTGCTCATGAACGAGGAGGACGACAACAATAGTGCAGTGTCTGTGTCGGGACGGCCTGTCGCCGTTTCCTGTTCCTACATCGGCCGGCTAGCCGTGGCCTTTAAGCAACCACGGCAAGGACTGGTAGGATATGAGAACTCTGTCTTTTATTACCATCTTAAGAGTTTCTCTTTAAAACCTTTTCATATGGTAAATATTGTAATATTGTAGTTCTGCTTAACCACTCATAGATGAAAACAACAGCATATATTATATAAATGCACTTTAGGTAAAGAAGTGAATGGAGCAGAAAGATTAACTAGATTAGATGAGATCATGCATTTAAACTTGATGTGGTCAATAATATATATTGATTATTTTGACGATCAGATAAAAATCGTTAGCGCATTTCTCAGAGCTTGTTTAGACATGGATATGAGCAAATAATCACATTTATTTTTTAAATGAACACTTTATTGCCTAAAATGCAATGCTAAAACTACACCACTTCAGAAGTTTTGGGTAAAACATATTTACTCCGTACTCCAGTTAGCGATTAATCAATGACTAAATTTGTTGATGATTATTTCAATAATTGATTAATCACAATTGTCTTCAGGACTTTCACTTTTTCTCAAGCAGGATTCTCACAGATTGTCCTTTGTGTCTTCAGCTGCACAATTCTGTCGAAGACTTCTCCATGCACGTTTCCATCTATGAGTGTGAATCCACTGGAGGCTCTGAATGGGTATTAGAGCAAACTGTTCACCTTGATGACTTTGTCAGACCTTCTTCAACACTGGATCCGAGAGTCAGTGTGGACTCCAACCTTTTTGTCTACAGCAGGTCAGAATGGAACCATTTACTTTTTATTATTTGATACTTTCTGTATCTTACGGATGTGTTTTGTTATTTTTTTGCCCTTCAGGTCTGATTTGTACATGAGCAGAGACCATAGCTCCCCCAACATCAAGCACTTCGTCCACCTGGACTGGCTATCGAAGGAGGACGGCTCCCACATTCTCACAATTGGGGTGGGCTCTAACATCCTCATGTACGGCCGCATCTCTGGCATGGTCAATGAGCAGACCAGCAGCAAAGAAGGGGTGGCAGTAATCACCCTTCCTCTAGGGGGCAGTATCAAACAGGGCATCCGTTCACGCTGGATCCTGCTTCGCGCCATTGACCTCCTGTCGTCCGTGGACGGGACGCCTTCGCTGCCGGTCTCCCTGTCCTGGGTGAGGGACGGCATCCTGGTGGTGGGTATGGACTGTGAAATGCACGTGTACGCCCAGTGGCACCAGGACAAGAAGCCCGGTGAAGGAGAAGAGGGCAACCTGTCATCCGCAGACATCGCCGGAGGTCAGAGCGCGGTTACCTCCTCCGTCTTTGAAGGGAGAGCCAGGTCCAAGAGTGTGTTTGAAGGGAGCACTGGAGTGGATGAGGCGCTCCGCACCCCCGCAGGACTACAGGAAGGTGGACTGTTTGAGGCGGCTCATTCTCTCTCCCCCACTCTGCCGCAGTACCACCCAACTCAGCTGCTGGAACTCATGGACTTGGGAAAGGTCCGACGGGCCAAGGTGCGTCCCTTTCCACTCGAAAATGAATATTCAGAAATAGCTACTTAAAATCTAAAGCGTATGTCTGAATTTGTTCAGGCCATACTTGCCCATCTGGTGAAGTGCATAGCCGGAGAAGTTGCTGTGGTCAGGGATGTGGAGGCAGGTGAAGGCGGATCCAGGAGGCATCTCTCTCGAACAATCAGCGTGACCGGAAGCACGGCAAAGGACACCATTGTGGCCGGCCGAGAAGGAGGGAGGGATTACACGGAGATCAACTCCATCCCTCCACTGCCCCTCTACGCCTTGATGTTGGCCGACCTCGACACCTCATTCAAGGGAGCGGAAGAAAGCGCCAAAACGGCTAAGGTTGTTGACGGTGATGCAGCTCAAAAATCCTCAGAAGACCAGTATGCCGATCTCTTCCAGGTGAGCTATCAGAATTACTGTCTCTTTACTGAATGTACATTTTGATCTGTAGGTAACTAAAACCTGTTTGAATGTTCAAACAGGTGCCAACAGTTACTACTGATGACTTTGTAAACTTTGCTACTGATAAACCAGAGAGGAAGTCTCGAGTCATCAACCTCTCTCAGTATGGACCCTCTTATTTTGGACCGGAGCATGCTCAGGTAATTGCTCACTTTATTGACCTTGCAATTTCTGTACAGATTTTTTTTATTATGTGGATAAATGTAGAGCAAATAATACAGTAATAAAAAGAATTAAGCACATTTTGACATGTTAATACTTTGTTTTGATAATCTCATGATTTTATTGCTGTGTGGGTTGAAAGCTGGGAGAAACTTAACTTGTTCAACAGTTTCCTTCTCTGCACAAAAAGGAAAAAATATATTTTTCAGTTCTCTGTTTCAGTTGTTTTCTTTTTCTTTTTTTTGTTTGTCTCCAGGTGTTATCTAGCCACCTCATGCACTCGAGCCTCCCAGGACTGACCAGGCTGGAACAGATGTTTTTGGTGGCCTTGGCTGATACGATTGCTACCACAAGTGCTGAAGTTACGAACTCCACTGATCAGCAGTACACAGGTTACTATTGGCTTTGCATTTACCTGTGTCCACTACTGTCTCTTGTTTTGTACCTTAATGGTTAAACATGAGTGAGCATTCTGGCTACAGTGTGTTTATTCTACTTTAAAGGCTGCTTCAGCCTCATAGTAAAAGTGAAAGATCAGATGGTAATTCTAATGCTATCTACCCAACAGCAACAGGTGTTCTGCTCCTGCGTTGATTCTTCTCATTGAGTATTTATATTAATACCAGAGGCGATGTCACACTGTGTGAGAACGAGCAGTTGCAGTAAAACAAGCTTCTTCTTAAAACAATGTGATCTGACTTTAAAAACATATATTGGCTATTATTACTAGACACTAAAAACAATCCCAGTGTTTATTCCTTAAAGAATGAAAACTCTTATCTTGACTCAATTTTTTTAAAAACCCTAGAAACATGGGCAAGTAACAATTGACTTTGAGATTGTAAGAAATGTATTTCTTAAAATTGTTCTTGGATCGCAATAATTAAACTGATCAGCGTTCAGTTTCAACATTTTTTAAAATCTAACAATACACTGTGCCTTTCCTCCAGTATAGCCCATATTTTCATATTTAGGATTATGCAGCTTGCATTTAAGATCATGGATGCTTCTGAAACGATAAATCAATCAATATGTGGCATGTTGCCCTGCCTTTTTGTCTACCGTCACTGTAGTTGTTAACCTTTGTAAGAGACAATACTCTTTAAAAGTTGTCTAAAGGTTATAAGCGTGTAAGACAAACACGCTGTTTGGATTGTGTGTTCCAGCGTGTCTTTAATCTCCGACCATCAAATCTTCAATGACCAAATCAGCAAAAAGTGCCTGAACTTTTCCTCCGTACTTTTTCATTATCATTGTCTTTTTTTCTTCTTCTTCAATTTTCCCTCTTGTTTATTTAGTCTTTTGAGAGCAAGACATAAGCAAGTTGTTCCAGGACAGAGTAATCACAGAAGAAGGTTCAGGGTCAAGAAACATATTTTCTTTGACAGGATTGCATGAACTGAAATATTACAAGAGGTGTTTTTTTGCATTTATTCTGTAGCTGTTACTTGGTAGTAATAAATTCATTCTGTTTGTTTAGGTGGCGAGGCTCTTGATGAGTGTGGACTGAGGTACCTGCTCGCCATGCGTCTTCATACCTGCCTGCTCACGTCTTTGCCTCCCCTGTATCGTATGCAGTTGCTTCACCAGGGTAAAAAAAAAAAACAACATATTTTGTAAAATCACCAGTTAAGGCTGTCAGGTGAATCAAACAGGTTCCATTACATTGATCCGTCTTGATCTGGAGCACAAAAAAGTATTAGAGTTATTTATGTATCTGTGTTTGTGAACTGTGTGTGGATGAAGTTAATGAAGTTTTACTCATTTAAAATGAAGAGAAGTGCTACTAGTTACAGTCACGTACACACGTTTTCTGTCTCCAATCTGCTGCAGCTTCTGCTTAGTACAATCTGTATAATCTATTTGGAAAGTCTTTAATCCCAACATTTATGTATATTAGGAGGAGATGGCTCAGTGAAATGTAATATATTTCCTAAGCAGTTTTTCTCTATTAATTATCCTCCTTGTAGAGGGTGTTACTGACCTTCTGCAGTCAACCTTGTAATCTGTCTCCTGATTTTGTCAGACATAATTTTTATTTCTGTACTAATACCCCTGTTATTGCCCCTATGCAACATTCGAATCTTCCACGAAGCTTAGTTTTTGGTTTTAATTACCTTACAGCTGTATGCATTCTGTATAATAACTTTATCTATTAAATTCCTGAAATAAATTGAACCTCTTTGATGATATGTTTTAGCCTCATGTCATTTCAAGGCATTTTACAAGACTGTCTCAGGTTCATCTTTCTTTTTTATTAAATCTGTTTCTGTCCAAATTCAATTCAAGCCAATCATGCTCCTCTCTTCTCTCCGTCCCTCTATCCATCTCCATGTCAGGCCTTTCCACGTGCCACTTTGCATGGGCCTTCCACTCGGAGGCGGAGGAGGAGCTGCTGAACATGATTCCTGCCATGCAGAGAGGCGACCCACAGTGGTCTGAGCTGAGAGCTGTGGGAGTGGGATGGTGGATACGCAACATCAACACGCTGCGGAAGATGGTGGAGAAGGTACCGATAAAAATAAAAAATCAGTCTGAATACATTCTAAAATCTAGAATGAAAGTGTAAAATAACCAGTAATTTTTATTGAGAAAAATTTCTAATTAATTTTTTGCTTCACCTACATATTTATGGTAGCAATTTGCTAGAAGATTAACTACTATCAACATTTTGCTCCGCATGTCTGTATATTTGCTGTTGTGACGTATCAGTTTAAGGTTACAAGTAACCAAACTGTTCTGTGTGACATCAGCTGGGCAAAGCTGCTTTCCAGAGGAACAGCGACCCTTTGGATGCTGCGCTGTTCTACTTGGCCATGAAGAAAAAAGCTGTTCTGTGGGGTCTGTTCCGGTAGGATCATGTCACGGGATACACTGCTACTCTGTGTATTGTGTGTTTGTTTCCAGTGTATTTTTAAACCTCATTGAAATATTCAACAGTCTCATTTCCATCTCTCAGGTCTCAGCATGATGAGAAAATGACTCAATTCTTCAAAAACAACTTCACTGAGGACCGCTGGAGAAAAGCAGCTCTAAAGAACGCTTTCTCCCTGCTGGGAAAGCAGCGCTTTGAACAGTCTGCTGCTTTTTTCCTATTAGCTGGCTCCCTTAAAGACGCAATAGAGGTGAGGAGAAATACACACACACTTCCTGATTTACACACATAGATACCCAGGCACAGCTTATTACTTCTGAGTCTTCTCCTGGTCTCTGTTTTCATTTCCCTCACAGTTGCAGTAAAATGAAAGAAATAAAAGTCTATGAAATTTAAATTTCTACATGACGCATGATAATAATATATGTTGCTGAGAGCAGCCTGGCAGCCTTTGAGTAAACACTTAACGCTGATAAAATTCATAACAATCTTGCATATTTTTCTTTGGCCTGAGGTTTACAGCCACACAGTCAAAACATACAGATAGGAAATAACAAGAAAGCAACTTTGAGCATTATGTGTTTCGAACTCAAGGTAAGGTGAAACAAGAATGACCAAGTTAAGGAAATCTAGAATGACAACGTGCATATTACATTTTTAGGTCCATGCTCGGTGAGCTCTGTTGGATTTTCACAACAACAAAATAACAGGGCTTCTACATAGTCTGTTATTAGTATGAAAAAATTGGGAATTTTTTATTTTTTTCGCATTCCATGTCTTTAAGTATGAAAAAATTACATCTTGTTTTTGGAGAAAAGTTTGAGTTTCTATACTTTTTCTTATTCTGCAAAGACAAAATAATGGCATTCCAGCAAAATAAAAGCATTTTTACATAAATTTATGTTAAGATGTTGATCTGTGTCTAATGCTAATCATAACTTTTTTTGTCCAGTTTGATCACAGTAGTTTATTACTTACAAACATATTTACAATGAAACATTTAAAACAAAATCCAAAAAGGTTGTTGTCATTTGTTTTTGGTCACTACTTCAGCTTTACTCTGCATTTATTCAGTTAATTTGTGAAATGACGGTATTGCTTGTCATAAATTACAGGATCTAATCTAGAATGTGTTAGGAACAATTGTAAGAACTGTTGCTCTATTATCAATCAGAATACCTGAGTATTATGAGTTCAGCCGTTTGAAAATGTGTCATGTTGTCTTGTTATTTTACCCTTCATATAAAGTTTAGTTCTACTGTACTGTAGACTGAACTCTCCTTCATGATGTGCAGGTGTTGATGGAAAAGATGGAGGATCTCCAGTTAGCCATGATAGTAGCGAGGTTGTACGAAGCCGATTTTGAGAATTCGTCCACCTGCCAAGGCCTGCTGTACGAGAAGGTTCTGGGCTGCAACCGGGACGGGAGTGCTTATCACTGCTCCAGGCTGCATCCAGACCCGTTCCTTCGCAGCATAGCCTACTGGATCATGAAAGATTACACTCGAGCCCTGGACACACTATTGGAGAGAAACCCAAAAGAAGAGGAGAATCCGGGTAAGCAGAAAACCTGGGGATAAAATGATCCTTACTTGCTTTCATCATGATTTTTGTTGTATGCAATCCTTATTCTTCATCTCCTTCTCTTCCCTCTTGTGCGTCAGATGTGATGGTGAAATCTTGCAACCCTGTGGTGTTTAGTTTCTATAACTACTTAAGGACACATCCTTTGATCATCCGTCGGCACTTTGCGAATCCAGAAAACGTGGCAAATGTGGGCCTTACTGCTGAGAAAAGCGGTGCAGATGAGATCAACCTTATAGAGCGCAAACTGTTCTTCACTACTGCCAATGCACACTTTAAAGTAAGCTCAGTTCTGAAATGGTTACTAATCCAGTAGATGTCTTTTATCTTTGATTCGTCGTAATTATGTGAGGTTAATTGGTTTATCATGTTGTTCTGTAGGTGGGTTGCCCAGTTTTGGCTCTGGAAGTGCTCTCCAAGATTCCCAAAGTAAGCCGGAAATCTGGCTCCTCGTCTCCCAGCAAAGCTCCGTCGAAAGCAAATGTGAATGTGAGCCAGCCGTTAGAAAATGGCACCCAAGGCGGTTTGGACTGGGGCTCCTCCGCAGCGCCGGCTCCTGCCTGGGGAGCCAACGATAGCGCTGGTGGGCTGGACTGGAGCCAGCCTGTTGTCAAGGTGGAGGAAGATGAGCTGCAGCTCAATTGGGGCGATGACAAGGAAGATGATGAGGATGAGGATGAAGATGGCTTAACCATGAAGAAACCAGAGATCGAGGACAAAGGCTCAAAGAATGATGGTCCCAAACTGCAAAGAGAAGATTCACAGGTATATATATATATCTATTAAAAACAGCTCAAATCACAGATGAAATGTCTTTTTATTTATTTTTGTTTTCACTTTGCTTTAATATTCATATTTTTCTTTTCATAATCAGTTTGAACAAAATGCTATATATGCAACAATCATACACATAAAACAAATATCTTCAGATGGGAGCAGCAATCCCACCAAAAAGTCAATCTTTATTTTCTTTGACTCAGTCGAATTGTCCAGTGTTTTTTGTCGCTGTTCTGTAAAATGTCTATTTTGGCCATTTTTCCTTGCGTTATTTTTAATTTCTTCTACAGTTTGTATTTGTTGAGTTTTAGTAAGGGATCTTTTTACTGGCCACTATCTGTATTTAAACCAAATATCTCTCTCTTTTTATACACTTTCTATAGATAAATTACACAGGCTTAGTGTTGCACAAGTCGTAGGATTCTTGTAACCCAAGTATTTTCAGTAACTAAATATGTGACTTCTTCCTAAATTATTTTATCACATTTTCAAAAAACGTGTACAAGTTCTGCCTCTAATTTTCCACAATCTCACCAACAGGGTACACTTTTGAAATCTTTCTCTATTTTACTTATAAGTGTATCTATTTAAAGGCCAGCTGAGGAAGTAATATGTGATTTGGCCAATGCTTTTAAAGAGATTGATGATAAGTCTCAGACAGGTTAAAAAATTGGAAGAAGATGTAAAGGACTATAAGACTTTTAACAGTTTCACAATGTAAGTAAATGCTGTGGAATTTTAAATGAAAGGAAGCATATTTTTGCTGAAAAAAAAGCCACTGTCTCTTTTCATCCGGTGAACAGTCATGTACTGTATCAGAGTTGATATGTTTGTATTTAACTTGCAAACAGTTAATAGCAAGATTTGTTCTTTATGACACTAAAAGCAGCCCAAGTACCACCACCAGCTTGTAAAACATCCTGAAAACCATGGCTTAGAGGATTATTATTAGAAGATGAAGTAATATGTCATACTTTATAGGACTGCTTTTTTATATAGTTTTTAAACACTATAAACATTCAGTTTTCCTGTTTTTCAGGGTGAGTCCGAAGTGGATGTGATTGCAGAGCAGCTGAAGTTTCGTGCGTGTTTGAAGATCCTGATGACCGAGCTGCGAACGCTGGCCACGGGTTTCGAGGTAGATGGAGGGAAGCTCCGCTTTCAGCTCTACAGCTGGTTGGAGAAGGAGATTGCAGCAATGCACAAGATCTGCAACTACAAGGTAAACTCCAAGAAAATGAACTCAGCTGGGGAGATCAGAAAGCTTTGTCCGTCCTTTCTGATTTAGTAATTCTCTGTACATCTTGGTTAAAATACGCAGGTGGAAGGAAAAGAGGAAGGCCCAGAAGTCGAGAGGGATCGTACGGCGTCTGTGGACATTTCAGACGAGGCGCTGGAGAATATGGAGGCCGGGGCTTACGAGCGTCACCAGATGGAGCGACGTCGTCTTCAAGCCAAGCAGCAGCACTCTGAGAGGCGTAAAGCCTGGCTGAGGAAGAACCAGGCCCTGCTGAGGGTCTTCCTGTCCTACTGCAGCCTTCACGGAGCCAAAGGAGGAGGGGTCACCTCCGTCCGTATGGAGCTTCTCTTCCTTCTGCAAGAGAGCCAGCAGGTGCGCGCCATGCTGCCATTCACGCATCCTTTATTTGCTGTTTGAATGTTTGGCACAGTATTGAACGCTTAGTCTGTGTTTGTGTAGGAGACCACAGTGAAGCAACTGCAGTCCCCTCTGCCTCTGCCTACAACCCTGCCTCTGCTGTCGGCGTGCATCGCCCCCACCAAGACGGTCATAGCCAATCCCGTTCTCCACCTCAGCAACCACATACACGACATCCTGTACACCATCACAATGATGGAGGCTCCTCCACATCCGGACATCATCGACGATCGGGTCAGGACTCAAAACGAGAATTTTTACATTTGAAACTTGCGCGGATTGAATAAATTATGCTTTCATGATCACTCAGAGCACTTCTTGTTAAAAATATGCGGCAACACTTTAGTTGACGGGTTGTGAATAAGACTGTAATGACACCATATGACTTCGTTATGACAACTTGTCATTTTTTTTATGTCAAGTTGTCATAACAAAGAATAATGTATTAAAAGTGTCATGATTTACCGAATGACACTTTATGACAACAGTCATAAATATTCATGAAGACTTACTCATGTTCATGACATATTCATGTCATGTTTATGACAGTGTCATGACAGTCTTTTTCACAACCCGTCAAATAAAGTGTTACCAAATATGCTAAGTTACAGAAACTCTGTGTCGCAACTAAGGGGATTTTTTTGAATCTACTCCTTAAAGCACTGAAAACTGGAGCAGTGGCTTTTTTCCCTTCATCTCTATTCATATTTTATGGCAGAAGTTTGAGAGCAGCTTGGAGAACATTTGGCACCACCAGTACCAAATGTCACTGATGCTTAAAACAGAGAACAAGTTGCAAGCTTCTTGTCAATTCATGTGTGCTTGAGTTTGAATGCAACCCAATGTTCTGCCAACAAATGTTCTTTTTAAGGAAAATGCTGCTGGAGTTGAAGTGTGCAGCTTTTCCTTGTATTTGTTGTTCATTTTCAACAATGAACAACGATATATCGATATGATATAATAACTGTTCTTTCATCCTCAGGTAAATGCTCTTCACACGCTAGCAGCGTCTCTTTCTGCTTGTGTCTACCAAGCCCTATGTGACAGTCACAGTTACAGGTAACCAATGGTCCATCATTCAGTGAGAGACTTGATTTAACCTCCTGCATGGTGAAAATAAACACTTTTCCCTGTTTTTGTCCTCTCAGCAGTCAAACAGAAGCCAACCAGTTCACAGGGATGGTGTACCAGGGGCTGCTGCTAAGTGAAAGGAAGCGGCTTCGCACAGAAAGCATTGAAGAACATGTTACTCCGAACTCTGCTCCTGCGCAGTGGCCTGGTAACCAGACACTCTTCTTGGGGTTTTCAACATTTAGGGGAGCTACCCCACCTTTAGGGAGCAAATCAAAACCTGCATCCCCCAACTACATTACTGCGATTATTTCTGTAAACTTTTATTTCTGTAAAGCATAGGAAAAATGTTTCTGTAAACATTTTTCCTATGCTTGATGTGCCATTCACGCATATTTCACTGATGTTGTGGGGTCTGTCTGCTTTAGATTTGTTGTAAGAGCTTATGGACAGAACAATGAACTGGATTTAAAATGACTGAAGAAATGAATAAATGGACATTGTATATTTAGACAAAGTTAAACTAATGACAGAAACCATTCCCCCGAAACATCAACATTTTAAAAGATGAGTGAGTCACAAACATTAATGAATGAGTCAAGGGCAGTTTAGCTGAATTGAAACATTAACTGAAAATAATCAGTTGTCCTATTTCAGGATCTTAAATAGTTTTATCACAAACTTATCAAAAAATAATTAAATTTCACTAACGGTAAGATTAACAACCTTCAACAAAGCCCCTAAATTTTGAAACTCCAAATCAGGCTTTATTGAGTTTTGGGATGTAAAAGCCAGACAGGTTCACTCCAGCCAAGCACAGCCAGCACTTTTACAATAGCGCCACCGGTGGCTGGATGAATGAACAGGCTTATAGTCTTGGTGGAAGTTGGTTAAATACCTGCAGTTACTTTGCTCATTCCCCCTGTAGAGCTCTGGCACACCACACTTCGAAAAGCCCTGCTCTACATGGAGCAAAAAAGATGACAGAGACTATAATAATTTTCCAGAATCCTCACTGGGTGAGCTGGATGAGGAAGCAGCATATATGAAAGCATCAAAGGGATGACTTGGAGGAAATGTGAACAGCAGAGGGAGGTGTGTGTATGTGTGCGCATGTGTGTGTATGTGTGTGCAGAGGGTGGGGGAAGCAAAGCAGACAATCTGTGTTTATGCAGAGAGGCAGATGGTGTTCTATAATAGGAGCTCCATGGCCTCCAGGAAAGAAATAGAAAGGCAGAGACTTATCATGCAAATGTTTCATAAAAGAGCTCTTCATTGTATCTGTTTTTTTTTTTTCTATGACTTTGCAAATAATTTTGGGGAAAGAAAAAAGCACCGTGTCCCCCGTTGCTGCAGGTGTGTCGTCCCTGATCTCCCTGTTGACGTCTGCGAGGGAGGAGGACCAGCCGAGGCTCAGTGTTCGGCTGTGCGAGGCGGTCGTGGCTGTTTATCTTTCGCTGCTTATCCACGGCCTGGGCACTCACAACAGCAACGAACTCTTCCGCCTGGCCGCGCATCCCCTCAACAATCGCATGTGGGCGGCTGTCTTCGGAGGAGGCGCAAAAGTCGTTATTAAGCCAAAGAGGCCTGAACTTCCACCAGGTAAAAAAAATAAATAAATAATAGAAAATGCCGTTTTGCATTCACACTCAGACGGTCCTCACATCGTCTTCATCCCCCTTTGCCCTCTGGGTATTCACATCCCAACTAACTCTGATCACATCTTGCGTCCGAGGCGACCGCTCCATCCTTCTGGAGTCTGTCTTCATCATTTTTATTCACCTACCCCTGACCTGATGATGTTCCAAAGATACTGCTGCTGCCACTGGTGTGTAGTGTCTTGTGTGAGTGTGCCCTCTGCCCTGTGTCCCAGTGCCAGCTGAGTTTGAGGCAGCCAGTCCAGAGGAATCTCAGGAGACAGGAAGACCTGAGCAGAGCAACCTCTCCCCCAACCCCTCTCCCACCCCCACTGAAACCCAGCACCCCAATCGACCCCCTCCTCCTGTTTCAAGGGGAGAGGGGCTGGGCACTGTGGCCCCAGCAACTAAGGCCAGCTGTGAGTAACGAGGCTGGCAGATTGCAGTGCTGGTTTGCAGGATTGCGGTGCATGGTAACTGTACAGGTTTGCGTTGTTGCCGATGCTTGACTGACTCTCCTGCCTCTCTCTCTCTCATGAAGCTCCTGCTGAATGCCCTTCGAGAACATTAGAGCTGATTAGTGCTATGAAGACATTTGTGATCATTGTTATGATAAGCAGCAACCATGTGAGGGTGTGAGTGGATTTGTGTGCGTACGCAGCATTGCATGTTCATGTCGTAATGTCTTCTATGCTCATTTTTGTTGTGTCACTAAGCAGCTGCCCTTAGCCAGGAGTGTTCAGTGGCCAAGGCTGAGCAGCCCTCTCAGACTAGATCTGATTCTGAGACTAAACCAGGTACACTTGAAGAGGGTTAAAGAACTATGTGTTATCTAGAATACTAGAATGACGTCTACTATTTTTATAGCTGTATTTCATTCTGAATGTACTGTGCCTTGTAACTTTTTCACATCTTGACACATTACCACTACAAACCTGGTTGTGTTTTGAGATTTTATGGTGTAGACCAACACAAAAGAGTGCATGTGAAGTGAAGGGGAAAAAAATGAAAAGAATAAAAAAAATGTTGACAAAAAATTCAAGTCACTTATGTATTTTCCGGGCCATTTTAGAGCACAATCAAGTAGCTGCATTACAGTTGTTTCAAATTGTTGTAAATATCAAACATGACTTGAAAGAAATTTGACTTTGTAATGTCACACTTTGAAATCGGCCTCTTTCTCTTAAGAAGCTCCAACTCTTCCCAACACTCTGCCTTCAGCTAATTGCTGCTGGCTAGTCTGAAGGAGCTGAATTGGGGAGATAGAGGTGAGGGCTGCTCTGTAAGGCAGAAGCTTTGGCAAAAAATGATCAAATGTAACCAAATCCACAGGATTTGTTGTTGATGATGAGAGAAATAAGCACAGTTAAAGACTTGTTGGTAAATTCATTTGTTCCCATGTTATAGAGGGGGAACAGATTATTTCAAGTGGCTAATATAGCTAAAATATATGGTTCCCCCTCCTAACTTTGGCAAATAATGAGCAAATGTTTTCAAACTTGCAGGATTTATTATTAATCAAGAGAGGAATAAACACAGGTAAAGACTTGCTGGCAAAATAATTTGTTCCCATGTTGTAGAGGGGGAACAGATTATTTCACATGGCTAAAATATATGGTGACATTTGACAAAAAATTATCAAATGTCACCAAATCCACAGGATTTGTTGTTGATGAAGAGAGGAATAAACAGAGTTAAAGAGTTTGTGAAAAAATAATAAGGTCCCATGTTATGGCAGGGTAGCAATTTATTTCAGGTAGCTAAAATATATGGTCCCCCCCTCATAACTCTGGAAAATAATGTGCAAATGGTACCAAAATTGAAGAATTGTTGTTCATCAAGAGAGGAATAAACACGGTTAAAGACTTCTTGGTAAATTATTTTCTTCTCATGTTAAGGGGGGAACAGATTATTTTAATCAGCTAAAATATATGGTTCCCCCCTCATAACCTTGGCAAATAAAGAGCAAATGCTACCAAATCTTCAGGACTTACTGTTGATGATGAGAGGAATAAAGACAGCTAAAGACTTGCTGGTAAATTAATTTGTTTCTATGAGATGGAGGGGGAACAGATTATTTCAGGTCGCTGAAATGTCCCCTCACCCTCCTCATTGCTTTGGCAAATAAAAAGCAACCGTTTCCAAATTCTCAACGATTGTTATGTGTAATGGTATGTTTGAACCACTAAAAATGAGCAAATAGAAATTTATTTTATCCAGTAATCTGTCACATTTAACATTAGAAGGGGATTTTCGATTCTTTTGGCGATTAAAAAAAACAACACAAAACAGCGTAAGAAGACCTCGTTTATTTATTTTACGATTTTGTTATTGTTTCTTTTTTTAAAGAGCAGCTGATTAAACTGAATGTTACAACCTTGACATGATTATATGAGTTGTTTTTATATAATCATGTATAAAAACAACTCATGAAAATGGTCAGACCTGCCTCTCTGGCTGCAATGCGCGCTCCCGACAGGGGGAACAGATTTTCGCACTAGACCGGTTTGCGGCGGAAGTCGCGCCCATAAATCAGGCTAGGAATCCACACTTGCACTACCTATGCTGTTAGAAATCCACATTTATGGACAGAATTTAACACCGTTCATTAATAGCATTGCACTCTCCAGCTGTTTTTGTGCGGAGGGAAGATTGGAGCTGGCATTTGGATGGCACATCTCTGTCATGTCTGATGTAGCTCTCAGCGCGGCCGGGAGGCTTTCAAAGAGCTTGTTTGGAGCTCAGACGATCGTAAATGTCAGACTGTTGAAAGAGATCTCTTGTTGAAACTCTGCCCTTTTGAGGTTTGCTGCAATCTCACCTTCATGCTGCAGAAACTCAGGGGGAAACGACATTTATATTTAGCTCCTTATTAACATCCTTAACACTTTTTAATAAAATAAACAGTTATATCCGTCTCACTTGAGTGCTGTGGATTGAAGACAATCCTTTATCACTACTCAGCAAATGTGTCATCTGTGTTTGATGTCGTTTGTGTGTTTTAAGTATTACTTCCTGTCAGTTATTTATTTTTCTTTTAATTTTAGTTATGTAATATACTGTGTGTTATCTGTGTGTCTAACTGCACTGTCTACTCTGGTTTGTGTGTTGTCTTGTTTTGTCTGGTGCAATGCCAGAGATAGTCACCCAGGATGATGGTGCAGGTTTGTGCATACCCTACAGTGTCTTGCCCTGTGTCTCCATCCTAAATGTCTGTGTGTTTGTCTTCATGTCACCCTCTCCCAAATGGCTCAGTTTTCATTTGGGTGGTAAAGAGACAAAACCAGTCCTGGTATTTCTGATATGATTAAGGTTGTTGTTTGCAGTTTTAACTCCAAGTCCATGTGGCTTAGGCCCCTGATAGTGTGGATGCAGTGTTCCTCCTCCTGATCTGCTTTTACCTGCTTCTGGAATGGAAATGAGGCTGAGTCTAAGCTCATCCTCATTCTTCTCGCAGCCTCCCAACAGTTTTCCTTTTCTGAGGTTAATTGTAAATATCTTAAGCTCCTTGTTGCTCCTTCACATGCCAGCGGCCCCCCCTCAGCCGCCTGCGGAGGATGTGGACCGATACAGGCGCAGATTCAACATGAGGATGCTGGTTCCTGGACGCCCTGTGAAGGAGACCCCCGCCACCCCGCCTCCTGTGCCTGCAGAGAGACCCACCTACAGAGAGAAGTTCATTCCCCCCGAGCTGAGCATGTGGGACTACTTTGTAGCGAAAGTAAGACATTAAACTGACAAGTGGTTCGTGTGACGCACAGCCTCCGTGTTATATAAAACAAGCATTTTTTTTTTTCCCTTACCTTTATTTCTCTCTTCCTCTCAGCCCTTCCTCCCGCTCTCGGAGAGTAATGCTTTGTATGATTCAGACGAAAGTGGCGCTGAGGATGACGACGATGACGATGATGCCTTCCTCTCGGACACACAGATGACGCAGCATTCGGACTCGAACTCCTACAGGTTCTCCTGCTTAGATATAACTTTCTTTTTTTTGAGCCAGTGCTTCAGAGTGAAGTCTTACCGTTTCTTTTTTTTCTTTTTTTTGGACTCAGCTGGGCTTTGATCCGTTTGGTTATGGTCAAACTGGCTCATCACAACGTCAAGAACTTTATCCCTCTCACTGGGCTTGACTTCACAGGTACTCTGCTTTGTACTTCTACGCAGTTGCTTAAATCAAATGTGGACCCACGCATGTAACATATCAGTGCACTTCTAAATATATTTAAGCACACCCTTTCTCTTTGTTTTCTGTGATCTCAGATCTACCAGTCACTTCCCCTCTCAGCAACGCAGTGTTGAAGACTTTGGAGAACTGGGAACAACTTTTACTGGAGCGGATGAACAAGTTTGAAGGTCCGCCTCCCAGTTACATCAACACCTACCCCACTGACCTGAGCACGGGATCTGGGCCCGCCATACTGCGACACAAGGCCATGCTGGAGCCGGACAACACGCCCTTCAAGTTAGTATATTCATCAGTGTGGGCTGATGAATTATTTGAAAAAAATGTCATTTTTATTTCAAGACTCTAATTTCACAAGCATTTGTATTCAGACCTGTACTCTGATGCAATTACTTAATATTTGGGGACAATTGCCTACATTTTGTATATGTATACTTATGACTGAATGCTGTGAGTGCTTGAAAATCAAAGTCAGATTTTTTGTTTGCACACAATTATGGGGGAAAAAAAATACTATTTTGATAGTATCACCAGTGTAGGGCAAGTTTTTTACAAATTGCTGGAAAAATAAAATTTTAATTAAAAAACTAACTGGATCTTTTTTCTTTTTGCTCTATTATTGTTTCCAGGAATAAAAGCCATCAGTCCTTCCCAGTTCGACGTCTTTGGCATTTCCTCGTCAAACAGGAAGTTCTCCAAGAGGCTTTGATTCGTTACATCTTTACCAAGAAAAGGAAGCAGAGTGAGGTCAGCAGAAGATTCATAAAGAGAATCCTGGTTCAGTTTTCCCTGATTATCTGACTAAAAGCAACATATCTACTTATTGAACGGTTCTTTATTTGATCTGGCCCGTTGGATCAATCTTATTCCATATTTTGTCCGTAATTAAGAACATCCTCCCACATGATTATTTTGTTGGTTTGAAGAGATCCTCCAGATTTTTTCAGTGATGGTTTTATTTATATGTTGTGAAGAGTCTTATCTGCGATAAATAACTTTCTTACTGTTCTCACTTTAATTTAACACATAAGTTTTCCATCTGGTTGAAAATCAGAGCAGGACTAAAGCAAAATCAGATCTCAGCTTGTTTTTTTTCTTAATTGTTTATTATTATTATTATTATTATTATTATTATTATTTGCATGCGGACACATGCTAAGTATAAACAATTACAGAACACTGTAACATTTGTAGCCTCAGCAAATTTGCAATACACATCACCTATATATAGATAAACCTATAAAAACACAAAACACTTTAAAACAATAAATCAACATAGCAAGATAAAACGACCACAATAAAACGAGAAGTCATGGAGGCATCATGGGCTTGCTGGTAACCATGACTACAAAGCTGGTCTTCTTTAAGAAAGTCTTAAAATGTTCCAGTCTGGAGTCAGTGTCAAGTCCACATATTAAAACTTTACAAAACATATCCATTTTAATAAATGTCGTAGAGGCCCAGGCAAAAACTGTTTTATAAAACATTAAAAACTTTATAAAACTTTTTTACTTTTGGATTTAAAACGTTGTAGCGCTCTAATGAAAGCTATCTACTGCAGATAAGACATTGACTACTCACAAGTACACGATAAAACCCCAATTTTAAAATTTTGAACTATTCCTTTAAGGAAAGGGCAAAATATCCATGTTTGATGACGTTGCTTTTTTAACCTTCTCACTTTATCTTGCAAACCAGTCAATTTTCTTTAGATGAACAGATCAAGAATCACAATGTTAGATTACAATAACCATTAAATGCTCAGTGTGAGGATTAGCTAGGCTTATTTAAATGAAGCAGGTATTATTTTGTTTGGTCAAAGGAAGAAAGCCATTGAATCTTTATTATGATTTTACTACATGTTTGTACAGTTTTCCTCCAGTATGAACAAACAATCTACAAAGAGCTCATGAAATTTTGCATTGAAAGCTTCCTGCTTTGATGTCTTTTGAGACCTTTTAGTGTGATTATTTGGACCAGTGAGGAATCATTCATCAAACAGAGTGCAGACCTGACCATCCTCCATAATGCTGTCAGACAGAGGAAGTTGCCCACTGAGCTTTTTCTCTCTCTAGTTATGTTTTTTCTTAGTTTCATTATCTTTGCTTTGACTTCTCGTCTTTAATCAAGCACAAGACAGATCACTGCCTTCTGTGATGTCTGGATTTGTTTGGAAGAAAGTAATCACTTATACCCCAAAAGAAAAGCTTTTATATCAATGAGACACGTTCCAGAGGATTCATATGCTTAGTCTGGTGTTATTACAAGTGATTTGACTAGTGAGATTTGAAGCAGCAGCTACAAATTATCTATAACATTCAGATTCACTGTTCATCCATTCTAATGACGAGGACTTTATGTCAAGAGACAAATTTAGTTATTTCTATTTTTTAACAAGATTACAATGAGATTCTGAGTCCTCTTCATTTTCATTTCATGTTTTTTTTTTCTGTTTGTGCATGTGTTTTGTGTTGTGCCATGTTGGTTTGTTCCGTGTCTATATTGCCTCTGTGTGTTGTGTAGTCTTTAGAGAACCATGTGGACCGTATAAACCCAAACTGCATAGCTGGAGCTAGCAGTCCCTATAAGGTAGTATCATTTACTGTCCCAGCCCGGGCCCTTTTGTCTCTGAGCATCACTGCAAAGCCAAGCTTGAAGGAGGGAATGCATGAGAATGTTTATAAAAAAATGTAAAAAGTAAAAAATAAAAAGTCTGCTGCATAAGGTTTTGGTTTGCGGGTTGTGGCGTCACCAAACTGGGTGAAGTACTGGTTTTCTCCTCTCCAGCTTGGCCTAATAGTGACCGCTCTGGCCTTTTGATTTATTCATTTATTTTCCATAAAGTCTCCTCCTGGCTCTGAGGCTTAGGTCTGACTTTTGATCATTTCCTCTCACTGGGACATCTGTTCACATTTCTCCTCACAACCAAATCCTAAAAATAACACATCTCCCTTTCACTCCTTTTTTTCCTGCCTAACTGGACTGATTCTCCTGGACTTAAAGCAAGCAAGCGATGGCACACTCAGCAGATCGACTAACTTGCATGTTCACTGTCAGGGCTGCAGGAGGCTTTTGTAGCTGCGCAGAATATTTTACAAAAATGTTATTCTTACATTGAAGCCATGGGTCTACCATGCAGTGATGCATCTCCTTAAACTAAAGTGATATCAGAAAGTGACATTTTTGTTGGTAATTCAGTTGAAAAAGTGGAACAATTTCACAGATCCACTGCTCATAGAGTGATACATATTTGTTTCTACCAATTTTGACATAAAAAGAAATGTAAAATTCAGTTTCTTAGAACAAAATAGTTTAATGCAAGAATAGTTAGCCTACTGAAACAAATGGGTGGTTTCAGTGCCAAAATTAAGAGTATTGCACACCAAGTGGTTGAAACTTCCTTGTCGCAGGAGGTTATATCCATTACATAGCCGGCTATGATCTGATTAATGATAGGCTGACACCGGTAACTGAGCAGAGGACACTCACAAATAAGGAGGAGGCTACTCACTTGCATTAGCTTTGGAGAGGCTAACCTCTCTCTGGGTGCTAGGAGAGGCTGCTAGTATGCAGAGGCTACAGCCTCTCCTAGCATGGAGAGGTTGGTCACCCACTGCATTTCCTTCTTCCTCCGCCTGCCACCCTGATTTCCAAATAAAATACAAAATCATCCTCCAGTCCTCAGTTTAGCTAAGTTGTTTTGACATAATGTCTGGTTCAGGATTGGTTAGCACAACTAGTATAACAACTGTTGCTAATGGTAACGCAGGTCGTGACATTTCTGTGTAAAAATAAATTTTTATTAGTTTTATGCAATAAAATATTCAAAGAATAATACATTTTTGATTGTATGAGTTAACAATCAGAAATGAACAGAAATAGATGCTTGAAGTATATTACTATGTGTAACGAATCCATATGTTTCATTTCTTAAAATTGAATTACTGAAATAAATAAACCTTCCGATATAATTCTAATTTACTGAGATGCATCTGTAATATTCTTATTACTGCCTTTCTCTTTTATTTGAATGAAACTTCGTGGTGCGGGAATCTTTTCTGAAGCAACTCAAAAAATCGAATGCCCCAAGCCGAGATTTGAAATTTACAGTCCTTCCCTGCTTCACTAATTTTACCGGGAAATTAATTTAATCTTCTTTTCAAAGAGCAAATCTCTCTGTCTTTTAGTGACTAGCTTCAGGTCCCTGAGCTGCAGCTCTGATGTCTCCTCAGCTTTGGCTTTTCTTTTGCTGTTCAGGTTGAGGCAGATCTGGGCTATCCTGGAGGAAAGGCTAAAATCATTCACAAGGAGTCTGACACAATTATGGCGTTTGCCATTAACTGGGTAAGTATTTTCGCATTTTATGTCAGAATTTTTCTTGGAAATATGTATATATTTTGCCAGCGTGCAAGAAGTGAATTGACAGAAAATGTCCTTGAATTTAATAAATTTGTTTAATTTTCAAACAAAAGTTAGAAGCAGTTCCCCTCTGTTAATCATTGCCCCTCCTCCTCCTCCTCTTCATCCCTGCTTCCTTCTTTTCTCAGGCTAATTCCAATGAGATCGTGTTGGCATCCACCCACGACGTCCAGGAGGTGGACGTCTCCACTCTAGTGGCCGTCCAGCCCTACACCTGGATAGGAGACGACTTTGATAAGGAATCCCGAAGGTCGGAGTTGCATCAGATGAAAGAATGATTTTTGTTTATTTTTGTTGTTTCCTTCCAGCACAAAAAAACCCCAACTAAATCTGCACAATGTTTGTTTTTCTGTTTTGTTTTGCAGCTCAGACGACTTAGACCCCAGGTCCTCTCACACAAATATCGCCCAGGCGAGCTCCGTGTCCTTTGCACCGCCGCCGATGCCAGTCTCTGCATCCATGCCGTGGCTCGGTAGCGGTCAGACCAGCATGGGGGCCAGCGTGGTATGAGCTACTTTGTTGTAAAATCTACAAATTTTGCACCAGGCAGTGTTGAGTTTGCAGTTCTTAGCCTCTAACAGTAGGGGGAAACCAGGTTCTTTTCCCAATTCTGCTGTAGGGTAAAACTCTGTTAAGTGACTCTACTTAGTCTTTTTTTGTTTTGTTTTGTTTTGTTTTGGTCTGGTCTACATGCGTTAAAAATTACTCGTATTTACTAACAGCAGAAGGAACGCAAAACGTCAGATTCAATCTTTAGCTCAAAGTCTCCGCTCATCAGCAGACAAAGTTTATGTTTTTAAACCTTATCAACATCGAGCCAAACAAAGCCGCGCCGACTAAACACCTGACCTGCTGCTGAGTCTATGAGCGCTGATACAGAGGAGAGGGCAGCTCCACGCGGCAGAGAGATGGCTTGCTTATAAACTCAGATAGCTCTCACAGCCGTCTGCCCAAGGTGCAGATTTGCGTCACAGTCCCAGCCAGGCTGATAAATGTTCGGTGCGATACAGTGAAGAGGACGCGGCAGGCGGTGATCCTCTGCTCTGCTTCTGTCGTTTTTACAGATCTGAATCCTCGTGCTCCGCTGTGGTGAATTGTGGATTTTTTTTTCTGTAATAAAACCAGGGGATCATTTTATAATGTTCCTGGTGTTTGCTTTTGAATATTTAGCAGGTGAAAAATTTGTTTAAAAGCAGAATTTTTCCAGAAATTTGTGATTGTTTTTCTAAATTATGATTTATTTACTTATTAGGACAAATGTCCTGACATGTGTAGAATATTTGACCCATCCAAAAGTATTTTTTTTTGGAAAATAGATTTGAGGAAATGTGTGGTTTGATGGTGGGACAACATTCAGCTTTCATATGATGTATTCAGCTGAATTTGAAGGTGGATTAACCTGAGCTGAACAGAAAGAAAGACATAAGGAAACAGAAACTTTTACTCCACTTTTAGGGAGTATATAAAATTTTGCTGCTGTGTTGTTTTTTTTTCTCCTTTGGTTTTTTTTTTTTACAAAGTTTCTAAATGACAAGAAAAATGCTTCACAGCAGCAATAAAAGACACAAAGCACCAGAATTTTTATAACACCTTATGTGTTTGGGTGACATTTTAATTTTCTTGCTAAAAATCTTAAAAAGTTGCCAGATGAACGAAAGCTGTCTGAGCATCACCGAGCCTCCTCAGTGCTTCACTGTAGACATAGATTTCTTTATTGCTTGTATTATTTTTCCTCATCCGTAGCTTTAAAGCACTCTTTTTTTGATTCCTCGCTCCACAGAACACAGTGGGGCTCATTCCACTCGTTTAGTGCATCCCTTACTGTGGAAACTGAAACCTCGGTGGCCGCAGCCACCAGGTGTTGTCACAGTTTTTCAGCATCTGCCTCCTCAGCAATCTGGTTTCAGCCGTTACTTCCTCTTCAGGCCACGCAAACACCAACACAATGCTGAATCTTTTTTTTTTTTGCCAGTAAACCTAATTTGCGAAAAAAAATTCTAAAATATAATTTAAATATTTTTAGATTCATCTCTAATTGTACAGTTTTAAAGCTGAAATAAATTAACTGTTTATAAATGTACATAAACTATTAATGCTCTAAATCACTTCCTGTATTTTCTTATTTTACCAATCTTGATTGTTGGATGTTTTAGAAGACTTTATCGATATGAACTTTATTTATTATTTAACTGTTTTTTCCAGATTATGAAAAGAAATCTAAATAATGTGAAGAGGATGACATCGCACCCTGTTTATCAGTATTGTAAGTGACTCCACTTCACTGGTTTCCACCGTTAGTTGTGATGAATTTTCCTCTGACATATCGGCGTGTGCCTCAGACATGACGGGGGCTCAGGACGGCAGTGTGAGGATGTTCGAATGGAACAGGCCGCAGCAGCTCATTTGCTTCAGACAAGCAGGCAACGCTCGTATCACCCGGCTCTATTTTAACTCCCAAGGCAATAAGGTACACACACACACACACACTGAGAAAGAGAGAGAATATTGGCTGTGTTTTGTCTGCTTGCTGGATTGTTCTGATTTTTCTGAATTCCTGTTGCAGTGCGGAGTTGCTGATGGAGAGGGATTCCTCAGTCTCTGGCAGGTCAACCAGACGTCCTCCAACCCCAAACCTTACCTGGTGAGGTCGACTGCCCGCCCTCACGTCAGACTGTTAGCGACAAAACAAACGCTTTCAAGTAAATCCTGAAACCATTGTTCTTCATTTTTGTTCTTTTGTTGCTGTCAGAGTTGGCAGTGTCACTCCAAGACCTGCGGTGATTTCGCGTTCATCACGTCCTCCAGCCTGATCGCGACAGCCGGACAGTCCAACGACAACAGGCAAGCGTCCGCACCGAGAAACTAAATCCAAGACGTTTTGTTTTTAAAAGTCAGGTTGATTATTCTATTAATATTTGCAGAAATGTTTGCTTGTGGGACACTCTGATTTCACCTGGCAATACTATAGTCCACGGTAAGAAACCTGATGTTTAAAAAGAAAAGATATTATTCCACCATAACAAGCTGCTCTGTAACGCATCCTTCATATTTCTTCCCTCCCGCGCCCCCTCAGCGTTCCCCTGCCATGAGAACGGGGCCACTGTCCTCGAGTACGCTCAGAAGCAGCAGCTGCTCATCACTGGAGGCAGGAAAGGCTTTGTGTGTGTGTTTGACATCCGCCAGAGACAGCTGCTGCACACTTTCCAGGCCCATGACTCGGCCATCAAGGCGCTCGCTCTGGATCCCTTTGAGGACTTCTTCGTCACCGGCTCTGCAGAGGGAAACATAAAGGTAAACAATTTTTATTGGATTTTTTAAAAGTTTATCTTAAGTTTTATTTTTAGTCTGATTTACATATTTGTAGTAGTAGATATGACTTAAGTAAAAAAAAGAAATAAAATGGATCACATTCCACAGCCTGTAAGTCTTTGGACACTCATTCTTTGGTCTCTATCCGGTTTCTATTTGTAGAAACAAAGAGGAAGCACATAAAAACAAATAAAAGTCAGAGAAGTGAACTGTGCTAGGTATAGCACTATGTGAAACTATAGATCAAAATCACAATAGATTGAGTCAATAAACCTTGGTTCTAAAGTACAAACTAGAATCAAGTTAATTGCAAATGTTATAAATTATTATATCTGGCATTTTTTCCAGTGTTTGTAAAAGGTAACGGGTTTCTAAATGCTCACACGCTATCAGGCCAAGACACATTTGCTTTTGCAGTTTCTTTGATTAGTATAAACAACAACAGTGAAACATCCTCCACGAAAAGGTTCGTAAATGTTGATTGGAAAAAAAAGATATCCGGTCTGTGTTTTTCTCTCCAGGTCTGGAAGCTAGCGGGCCACGGCCTCATGCACTCCTTCAGCAACGAACACGCCAAGCAGTCCATCTTCCGCAACATCGGCAACGGCGTCACAAAGGTGGAGACGCGTCCGGGGAACCGCATCTTCACCTGCGGCGCGGACGGCACCCTGAAGATGAGGGTTCTCCCTGACCGCTACAACATCGCCAGCAGCATTGTTGACATCCTGTGATGCCTGCCTCCGCATCTGAGGGTCCAAAGACGAAAAAGACAAATAGAAAAAAATACAAAACAATGCGAAGGCTCGTCAAACAGCCTTTAAGTGAGGATATTTCATCAACAGCTTGCCATGCTTTTTGGCACCTTGGAGTGTGCAGAGGTCATGGGTTTACTGCGGAAGTAGATGTTGTCCAGAACGACAAAACCAGAGCTGCAAACGTTTCTTTTCGCCAAAAAGGCTGAAAACAAAAAGTTACAAGCAAACGGTATCATACTTGATTTTAAAAGCTAGATTTGTTGTAATTTTATTGATGAATCTCTTCTCATAGAGTGTGTCCATAGGGAAGCTATGCATGTCCTGTTCTCGTTCCGCGGTGCAATCACAGGTCTATTGATAGTGCTCTGTAAAAGTGCTCAAGCAAAAATTTTAAAAAAGTGTATAACTGTCGTCATTTTGTGCCCACAGCTGAAATCTTTTAGCCTCTACTGTAACCAGCACTGTGGTTCGTTATTAAGTCAGTGGTTTCCGGTGTGATTCGAGTCGTTGGAATCTGCTTTTCGTTTCAATAGTTTTGGCCCCTCTGGCTTCTCACCGAAGAGTCGACGGCGTGTCGCTCTTCCGCTTCCCCCCGCCCCGTCCACTGATCACTGGCTGCCCATCGCTCACTGTGGCCTCTCCTGGTTTGAGTTCGACCTGATCCAAGTGTGTGTTCTCTCTGCCGTGTCTGCCTACCCGCCCGCCTGCCTGTTAGTGCGACAGCCTCCCTGCTAGACCATCGAACGCCCTTCTTCCCCCGTAACTGTAACTTTTAATGTTTCAACTGTGTTGTCTAACGCTAAACACCCGACCGCCCAGAGCAGAAACACAAAGGTTCACTACTGGTTTTTGCACAAAACGATATCAATTCTGTTTGTATGTTTGTGGGTTGTTTTCTTTTTTGGTTGTTTTAATTGAGTTGATTTTAATATTTAAAGTATTTATATGTTTGTGTTTGGTTTACTGTTCCTTTGAAGAACTGTTTTAACTTATTGCCTTTTATTTTAGGAATGTAAGAGCTTTCACTGTTTCCGATTGGACGACGTGCAACAGTCTACTGTTTGTGTGTTTACCTCGCCAGCTGTTTTTATTTCATCCATGAGAAAATAGATATTTGCACTCAAATTCTGAAGACACTAAAAGTTTATTTCAAATATATAGGTTATCAAAGAAACTGTTGTATACAAATGAATGTCTGGCTTTATTTGCCCTGGTAGTAAAGCGTTTAAGATAGTTTTACTATATAAATTATATAAATATAAATATATATATATAAATACAGTACGAACTACAACAACAGCTTGTACAAACATGAAGACATTTCTTTACTTTTTGGTTTGTATCATACCAGTTGGATTAGTTGTGACTTTTGTTAAGTGTGTGGTATTTATTAAAGAGATTAGTGTTCCTCCCTCTTTCTGCCCACTACATGTGCTGTATGTGTTTTAGGAGTTTTACCAATGCTGTTCGTTGTGTGTGTGTGCGTGTGTGCATGCAAAGAAAGCCAATATCATCGTTAGATGTTTGCCAGGGCCATCGAGCCTGGGGGGTGTTTGTGAGAGACTGGTCAAGGTAACAGTTTTACCTTTGTAAAGTGAATAAATGATTTTTATTTCATCGAGATTGCTTTCTTTTTCTTTTTAAAAGTTTTTTTATTGAGCAGTGTAATCAGTCGGCACTGATGCTGTTTCACCACAAACTGTAGAAAACATGCAAACGTGCGGCCAAGGCCGAAATTATTCATATGCTTGGCAGATTTGCTTTAAAATCGTTTTCATTTAACCAAAAAGTTTGTTTCTGAAAGGAAGTGAGACAAGCCTTTCTCAAATCCGAGTGTTTTTTCTTTTTTTTTTTTTAAACTGCTTTTTTACATATTTCCACAGATTATCTACAGCCACAACAAACTGTAGTATTACTTCTAGACCGAAGTAATATGTTGGTAAAATTAAGTTTAAATGTAAATCTGCCATGGATATGAATAATTGGGGGGTATAAACTTTCTACAAAATATGGATTGCCATGCATTTGTCATCAAAAACGGATACAGAAGGTAAATCATTGGTTCAGTTTGCAACAACAGGTATTTATCACAGCTTTTTTTATACTTGTAGTGGGGGAAACAAGTCATTTTTGGTGTTTAAAAAGATTTTGGTGCTTTCCCTGCCTTACTTAGACTAACTGTTAAAAGTTTCAACATTAAAATGTTAAAATGTGTGCAGTGAAAAAATACAAAATTCTAAAAAGAAATGATTAGTGTTCAGTCTGTTAGTAACACTGAAATCCCACTTTCAACTCATGCAACAACAAACGCACAAACAATATAAATTCAGTTTCCTGTAGAAAAAAAAACTTTAAAATTTGTTCAGACTCAATTGGACTAAATGTTCCACATGACAATGGAGACTAATGTATATATTTGTTGTAAACGTTAAAACTTTTCTTTCCCTCTAAATCTAGTAGTGCATAACTTTGTCAACACGGGTTTTGCTTCAGAGCATGATGTAATGGTTGTGTCTGCGTGATTATCACTCATCAGAGATGTAATGGACCACAAAGAGCCTGACGTAGCTCTGGTCCCAAACGTACAGGTGTCTGTCCTTCGGGCTGTAGGAGAGCATAGCCAAAACTCCCCCAGGAGACCTCAGGTCAAATGTCATATTCACCGCCTTCCCCTTCAGCAAGTCGAAAGCAAAGGTAACTCTGGCGTCCTTGGTGTCGGTGACGTACAAGACGCCACAGGCGATGAAAGCGTTGCCGGCCTTGGTGCGGGGGTACGTGGTGTTTATGTAGGACGTGACGGAGAAGGTCTTCTGGTCCAGCTGGGCTATCATGATGCTCTCATCCGCTCCCGAGGCAAATATCAACCACAGGCCGTTTTCGTCTGCCGCCATCTTGAAATAGGTCTTGGAGTTTGTCAGCAGATACGACAGGTTGTTGAACAAGGCATCCTCTATGTGGAGAGTGTGAAGCCTCCTGGTTCTGAAGTCAAATCTGGGAAGGGATCAAGAGTTTACCGAAAAGAAGTGAATCCAATGAAACTGGAATGGAACCTCTCGAAGACAAATAACACTTACCTGGCGATAGTAGAAGTACCAGCGATGTGATAATAGAGAGAGCCGTTGTGGATGGTGTGGCCGCAGCCTTGGTAAAACTTCCTAACATCCACCGTCTCGCTGGTGCCGTTCTGGAAAGCAGCCATGTTTTGGTACTCCTTCACCAGGCGACCTGAGGAAGTTTTAGGCACAACCTTCACCCAACCACCGTCTCAATGCGAGACCTCCTTGGTAGAAACGAAGAGAGTCAAAGCGGCTCACCTGAGAAATGTTCTGCCACCCATATCCTCTCATCGTTCAAGTGAGCTGTGTCTTTCATCCATGTGCCAAACGTGCTCTCCATCTTCGCCACAACTCTGGGATTTATCAGGGACTTTATGAGGCACTCTGAGGGAAAACAAAACACGATTAGATGTTTACGTCTGTAGGTCATTGATTATTAGCGTTGTGAAAACAACGCGCTCACCGTTCTTAACCGGCTTTTCGTGAAGTTTCGCAGCTTGTTTCATGGTCAAAGTTTCGTCGTTTGGCACGGTGTGCAACAACCCTGTCAGGCACAGTGTGTTTGGTTTAATGTTCTTCCCTTCTCACTACTGAAAGTTACGCTGAACTGCTTGAAAACTTCTAACAGTAACCATGTCAAATTCAGAAATATGGGATGATTGTTTCATCAGCGTCAAGGTTATAGAGGTCAAGTTTACCCAGAGTATGAGCGGTTTGCAGGTGAGCTCTGTGGTGCCTTGTCCTTGGAGGCCCTGGAGGTCCCATGGGTCCAGGAGGCCCTGGAGGGCCAGGAGGACCAGGAGGACCTGAGCAACAAAAGATAGCAACATCAAGATGTCTAAACCTTTGCAATTTAAGAAAAGGCTTCTTCTAAACTGTGTTTGGGTTTTACTTTGTCTCCTTACCCTCAACAATGACATCATTGGATGGTTCATATGCCTCTCCGGGTGGACCAGGCTCTCCTTGCTCTCCTTGTTCTCCTGGTTCTCCTTTCTCACCCGGAGGTCCTGTAGAGGACATCATGTTAAACAGCACAAACTCATCCAATACGCATGTTTTTTGGTGAAATACTAATACACAGGCTTTGTTGCATCCATAATGCAATCCATTGTGGAAGTGGAGGTGGGAGAATTGGGAGATTTTCCTAAGTCATTCAGCTGAAGGCCAAAACCACAGTAATGAGTAATATTTGCTGGAAATGTGGGGGGGAAAAGAACTGTTTCCACCTCCTCTGCCATTCACAAGTAAGACAATGCAGCATTGAAATATCTGACTGAGAGAGATGAGCTAGCAAAAAAATAATCATCATCTACAGAGTCAGGTTGCTCACACAGCTTAACAATCAACACATTCACCTTTTATTGTTTACTGTTTCACTGTTTACATAAAGAGCCAAAAACATTATATTTCTTTTGCATGTTAAGGATTCAAATACAAAATGAACTTATCCGTAATGCTTTAGTTTCAGATTCCCTCTTAAAATTTTATGTTATTTTTGTACCATAGTCTAGTCAAAGTTTGAAGTAGAGTCTCAACTCTACCTCAAAAAATGTTTTGTTTGGATTTGCTCTCAAATGATCATTTTTGCATCTTTATTTAGGAAAACTGCAAAATAATCATATCGGTATCTCATTAAAGTTTTTCGCAGATTAACTTTGTCTAAATGCTGTCCAAGGATTGAGCAAAAATAATTAAGAGAAAAAAAACACAGAAGCATCTAAAGGTCAGAAGTTTGACATGTCAAACTTAATAAAAAAGTATTTATACCAGTATCGATATCGATATTGACAGTATGGGTTCTGTATTTTCTTGGTATTGGATTGAGACCAAAACATGCAGCATCACACACCTCTAGTGTGCCAACAATTTAATGAAGCACAAACCATCTGAGATGCTCAGTTTATTACCGCAGCTGCCTTCAGGTTTTGGACAAGCAGCAGCCATACAAGTTTGAGAACAATGAGGCTTTCAACTTTCTGAAACTGAAATTTTGATTTTAAGCAGTGTTCCAGCTGATTTGTCTTACTTGTCTTACCTGGATCAAAGAGAACAGACAGTATGTGCCATAAACCTAATTAATATTTATTTATTTATTTACTTATTGATTTATGTCTTTCAATAATTTAATGGTTGTATTTAATAAACTGCACTTTGAAGGCCATGCCTGTGCTCAAGTGAAAGGATGTAGCAGTACAATTCAAAAGTGTAAAAACAATATGTAATACCAGTGTATTGCAAGATTACAAACATTTTTCAGCCCCAAAAAATTACTAAATCGTCCCAGCCTGTGAACTGGGCTTATGTTTATTTATCCCATTCTCGAGTAGAGCGCGTTTGTTCGTAGTGGACTTTTTAACCTCAGGTTATCCTTAGCCCTTTGACTGTTGCATTATGCCAGTAATTCCTCTCTATTATGTCCATAACTGCCTGGAGCTTTAATACAAATGGGCAGAGTAGATCCTCCCTCTCTCCATACCCTTCTTCCCTCTTTTTCCATCCGCTCCAGGCAGTCCATTCAGTCCCGGAATGCCGTCGGTCCCATTGTGGCCTGGAAAGCCGTCTGCACCAGGCAGACCTACACAACAAATGGATAGAATGGAAAAAAAAATAAAAAATTTACAGACAAGCAGCTCCTCCACTAATGGCACGCACACAACATTTCAGATTTGGGTTTAAGATGTAAGGCTTCACTCACCTGGTGGCCCCGGCGGTCCTGCAAAGCAAAGTGTGAGGTTGTTGATGAGTAAAGTGTGAGTTATGTCTTTACATATAAATGTGTAGCTAATTCATGAAGGTATACCGGCGAGGCAGACTCCCTTAGTGCTGTTGCAGATGTCAATCAACAATTTGATCTGAAGAGGAAGAAGGAATATCTAAATTTACGATGATAGTAAAATACATTGGATTAAAATAAGAGCAGATTTTTAAATATATTTTAGGTGATTGTGCAGATTGTTTTGATTGATGCCCATGCTGATCTGTACGAACAACAATGTAGGAATCTTATTGGTTGAATAGTAGTTTTGTAAAATGCAGATTGCATTAAGCAGCTCATCGTCTCGGATGCGTCATAATAAACTGGGATAAAATTAAATCTGCAGCCGGTGATCATGGAATAAGCCAATTTAGCTCAATTAGATTTAAGTGCAGGATTTAAAACAGGAAGGTGGCTGACTTTAATGAAATGATGAACAGTACAACCATCTCACCGGCACCAAGGAGTAAGTCATCATCATCATCATGTCATCCTGTGTGTTGTAATGCTGGCCATGTCGGTGCTTGTGCTTCAGCTCGAGCTTCAACTCGTCCTTCTCCTCCCCGACCTCCTGGCTGGCCTCCTTCAGCCGTGACCCCTTCCCTTCGTCGTCATGGTGACGCTCCCTCTGCAGGTCCTTCTCCAGCTCCTCGCTCCTCTTGTTCCTGGAGTACTGCTGGTACTGTGAGCGGTCCCCGGGGCCCGCTCGCAGCCCCGCCGCTCCCCTCGGCACCTCCTGGAAGAACTCCACCACCGAGCTCTGCTCCACCTCGGCCAGCCTGGCTCCGGTCCGCTCCAGCCGCGCGTGCTGCTGATTCTGCTGGACCATGAGGACGAGGAGGCCCACGGAGTTGACCAGCGCCACCACGCAAGTCCCGTACAGCACCATCCGCTGCGGGACGGTCATGCTGGGGGTTGGGATCCACATTGTCAGAACCTCACCTCCTCGCTTCTGAGGGTCCACAACGTGCTTCAACATTCACGGGAGGATAATGTTCCAGCTTAGGGTCGGAAGTCCAAAATATCAAATCACTGTGGTCGACTGAATTCAAAAGAAAGCCATTCGAGCGCTCCAAATAATCCCGGCGAGCCTCAGTGTGTGCCCTCTACCATGGTGGTCTAATCTGAAGACTGACTGGTAAACACAGTTGTGGATGTGTTGTTCACCCAGTTGCAGCAGGGTTAGTGTGTATGTACGTGCACGGCCAGCGTGGGAGTGGGCATTACACAATCTTCTGAGCTGGTCTGGGAAGAAACCCCGGCCTGTTCAGTCACCTGATTTATATTCATCAGAAGCCATTTTACTGCACCGCCGTGGGCAGACTGACATCACGCACATCGACACACGCACATTTTATTCGTGTGATGCACATGCAACGGCACTCACATGCATAACACATGCAAACATTTAATAAAACATGCAAACATTCAATGCACGCTGGACAAAGTTCTGTGACGTCACGTTATAATTTGGATTCAGAGAAAGCAGACAAAACCAGAGAACATCAATGTCTAAGTTGGTTCATCTCCCTCGGTTTGTCCTCCCTGAACGTCCCCTCCGGCTCCTCAACCCTGTCACATCTTTGCAGCTTTCATTCACCGACGGCACCACTGACCCACTTCTTTTCCTTCAATTTGGCCCACGACGGGGACATTTCACCTGAAGAGTGACAGTTCAGGAGGGAATTACATAAATAACCTTCCAAACTCTGAAAGATCTCAGAGCTGGTAGCGGTACCGCTTTGGAGCTGTTCAAAACCAAATCACTTAATTTGCCTCTCAGGAGATATTCACTGAAACAGACTTGATGTGTTTTCCAGCTACTTTCTGTAACTTTTGCAGATGAAGACGTACAGATTTCACATGGAAGGAGGAAGGAAGAGAGCAGATTCTCACTACTGCTTTTAGAGTTAGTGTGGGGGCTCATGCCTGAGGCTGTGGGTCATGGACAGGCAGCTTGAATTGCTCCTCCAGATGTGTAAACATGTACACAGATAGTCTTAGAAACATGGAGGCTGTTCCTTTGTTGCGCGTCATTCACTGTCCCAAGCTTAGCTGATAAAAAACAGAGAGAAGCCTCCATTTGGCAGATGAACGCCAAAGGAAAAAGTCGACGCTTTACAAATGGCTTAACTTGAGGATGTTGCTATAACCGATGTTTTAAATCTACAAAGTAAACATTTGTGTTTTGATCATCTCCAGTTTGAATGATTTCCCTGCAGAGCATCTTCATGTCTTCTTCCAGGCAGTTAGACTCCAGAGTTCATGAAGGGTACAGAGATAACCTGGCGTATTTTCAAGGAGAGTTCACCCTCCTGCTCAGTGTTTCCAAGGTTGAGTTTCATTAAAGCCTGTCTGGTGCAGTTCAGAGAGGAGGCCAGCTAAACAAAAAGCCATGGTCGGCATTAAAACACTGCTTTAGAAAGAAAGTCTTAATCAACGAAAGCAGCTGCAGCTGTTAAAACGTCATAAAAGGTCTGAGTTAAAGAGAACTTTATCAGAACAAAAACATTTTCACTTCATATTGAATCCTGTGAGACTCACAGGATAAATATGCCTGTAAGATTTAAAAGTTACTGCTACTGTATACAATAATTCATGCAAAATTCAGGGAGTGGACCATAAAACTGCACTCTCTCTGGCTGCTGGTTTTATGAGAGCTTAGGGGTGAGGTAATCTTCTCTCCATTATCAGATCTTCCTTCCAACCCTACAAAGCTCTTCTAAACTTGATGAGATACGTTTGTCAAAGTTTCTAAAGTAAGTCTTACAGCATTGAGTTGGTGATTTAAACTGAAGTATAGTCACATTTTCTTTGTGCGGTAATCCAATGCACATCTTTCATATTTTATCTAATAAAATATGGGCAATTAAATATCCAGCAAGTGGTTCTAAAGTTGTAGGCTTTGATTGCAACACTTGTCATGATCTAACATTTAACTGTTCAATCTTCAGATGCAGTAAAGACAGAGTTGTGGTTGACTACAGCCCTGAACCCAGAGACAAGTTTACCGAGGGGCTGTCGTTGCCTAATCATCCAGAACAATCTTGGTCTAAGCCATCACACAGGCCTCAGTTATTGTGGCAGGCCCTGAGCGCACAGTCGTGCGTTTGAACCGTGCGCATTCTTGAACTCAAATGTGGGCGGTGAGTGAACTGACAGAGCCTTTCATGCAGAGCGATTAAACGCAGCAAAGGGAGAGATGAAGCCAAACACTGTGGACTTTGTCTTGAATTACAACCCTCAGTTCTCAAAACAAGATGTTAAAGGAGGGTATTATGTATATTCCAGGCACATGGTGCCATTTTATGGCACAATCAAGGAACTATTCAGTTACCTTCAGTTGTTATAAAAATGCTGTATATATCAAACATAAATCGAAAGAAATTTTTAATTTGCCTCTGTTTCCTTTAGAAGCTCCTTCTCTTTTGCCGTCAGGATGTCGTCACAACAACGCGCCTCCTTATGTCCACCAGGTTTTTGCTAATTGCTGCTGCCTCTAATTTGAAGGAGCTGAGTGGTGGTGTCGCTGGGGATGGGTGCTCTGCGAGGTGGAAGCTCAGCTGGAGACTGTAAATCCATGGAGGATATTTGTGGGAATAGGTAGAGCTTTGTTTGAGCAAGAATTTAAGGAACCCCCTAATGGCTGCTTTGCTAGTTCCAGGTAAAATGAAAGTAGTACAGAATGAAACTTAGAGTTTGGGCAATAATTAGTTCCTCCACTTTTTTTCCGTAAACCTTTCACCACTGAACTACTCCTGTATACTTTCTGCTATTTCAACCATTCAACTTTTCCCATATTCTGCTCATTCAGGACACCGGAGATATTTTTCTATATTGGTGTGATTTATGAAATATTCAGCTTTTTGTGATCATTGTGGCTTCCATTGAAATAAATGGAACATCCGATAATTTCTGAAAAATTCTGCTAAAACTTTGTGCTCTTTAATAACTAAGGACATCAGTGTACTTAACATGAAGTCAAATCCTTCCACTACTTCTGTGTATTTCAGGTTTTTTATGAAATTTTACAGATTTCATAAAATCACTTGAAATTTTTTGTTTGCATTAACATTAGTCTTCAGAAAAAAACAGTGACCTGCTAAAACACTAATTACAACCTGAATGCTCCTTCCGTCCCTAATTCAACTATATCAAACCCTCCTCCCAACCCTCTTTCCAAGCCTAACTCTAACTCCAACCCTAATGCCAACCCTGACCCTCTGTCCAACCCTGACCCTCTGTCCAACCCTGACCCTCTGTCCAACCCTGACCCTCCGTCCAACCCTGACCCTCTGTCCAACCCTGACCCTCTGTCCAACCCTGACCCTCTGTCCAACCCTGACCCTCCGTCCAAC
>CAEGAG010031763.1:0-44739 GCA_903067065.1 Brachyrhaphis terrabensis | reverse complement strand
CATGCACAGGGAGAACATGCAAACTCCATGCAGAAAGACCCCGGGCCGGGAATTGAACCCAGGACCTTCTTGCTGCAAGGCAACAGTGCTACCAACTGCGCCACTATGCAGCCTCCATTGGCAGATTATTTCACTTATATAACGTGGAAAAATGTCTTGTAAAGTGAAATGATGTTGGAAAAACTGAGGTGGATATTTACGCAATCACCTATTTCATGTTTATTTTTGTAGAAATCAGTTTTCACCTTGAAAATACAGTTTTTTGTTCTTTTTATTTACACAACGCCACAATAAAAAAAAAAAATCGAATGCTGCACATAGAAAACTGAAAATGTACAATAAAAGCATAAAACAAACAAAAAATATATAAAGAATTATATAATTCAACAGCAATCCGACAGGAAGAGAGCAGAATCAAAGGGGCAAACGCACGATGATGATGACGCAACCTTAAGTTTTTATAGGTGAGCTGCAGTAAACAGTAACATGGTCTCCAATAGTGAATACTTCTAGGCTAAATAAATCAAATTTACATCTAGGCCTGCCAGCAGTATGAATAATATCGGGCTTAACTCTATCTGGCCAGATTACAGATGTACAGAGTGTGTGAGAGATGAAGTCAACACAGATTAGTCTTTGAAACCTTGCACAACGAACATCTGCAGAGCAAGAGATTTCAGCAGCGGCTGTCGTTCCACACTGTGACTAAACAAAGAGAGAAAAAGAAAAAACACACACTACTGACAATGCGTTTCGTCACAGACAAATGTGCAAATCAATTTTCCAGTTACATATTGAGATCATGTGCAGCTTTGTCGCAAGAACACGCACTTGTGTTTTCAGGACCAGATTGGCACATGGCGGCGGGTAACGGGCTTCAAAGAAAAAGAAAGAGAGAAAGTGAACAAGTATGCGTTTCTGCAGATATAAATCATTTCAGCACAGCTGCAGTCGGCCGCTCTCTCTGTCCTCGGATAAGTCTTCTCAAATCTCCGTCCAGCCACCATGTGGCCTCCCCCTCCCCACACCCCTGGCCCTGCGGCCGCCTCCTCTGCCTCGCCCCGGGGCTTTGGGGTGTCTGAGCGGCGGCATGTGTTAGCCCTTGTGTTTAAGAGAATGTGATGTCCGCAGAAAGCCTCAACGGCAAATGTTGATTTAAGAGGATGTGTTAGTGTGAGATAAGCGCGTGATTACGAGTGTAACTAGCGGCTTCTAATCCTTGATGCAACCATCTGCTGTATCTCTCTTGGCACGGCGGCTAATAATTATGCTGCTCTGCTCACTTCAGCGTTTATGTCGGATTTTTCATCCCAAAGAGCTGGTGATTTTAACAACATTTCAACGCTTTTTCACCTTAGAAGTGGGGATGAGCAAACATAGTAAAGTTTTGAGGTGGATTCTGAAGCAGGAACGGAGCCCAAAAAACAATATTTTATTAAAGCTGCAGTGTGTAACGTGTGCAAAGAAAATGTTTTTGCATATTTGTTAAAACAGCTGTGGCAGTACGCTATGAGACAGATAATCTGTGGAAAAAATCCAACCCTTCCCAGAACTACGGTTTCTTTCTGAAGAAATGTGGCGCTCTTGAAACAACCAATCAGAGCCAGGAGGCGGGTCTTAGCCCTGTCAATCAAACTCATCCACACGCTGCTAAATCTGCTAATGGCAGAGAAACAACTTAGCGTTACAGGAAAGCCATTTATCTGTCATCATTGATGGCTGTGCTAACTAGCCGTAGCATTCATAGGAGGCTATGTTAGCCGCAGCATAGCACAGAGCAAAGGCGAGCAGCGCCACACGAGAATGTGATATACAGCTCTAAGACCCGCCTCCTGGTTCTGATTGGTTATTTCGAGTTAGCGCTGGGAGAAGCTGAAGGAGCTTGATTTTTTTTTCAGATTATCTGACTCATTCCATACTGTAACAACATAGTGACATGTCCAACAAATATGTTTTTTAAATCAAAGTTACATACTGCATACTGGAATATGAATCAAATCCATTTAGTTCTGAAATGTTAACAATATTCAGGAATCAAAAAATGGAATGAGAAAGTAAAATGGGGAAGAAAAAAAACGCACAAACTGAAATCTGAAAGTTGGGAGTGCAACAAGACCTCAGAGGCAGATGGCGTTCCCATTTAGGCTTCTGTGGATGGAGCCGTCACGTTTCATTCATCAACAGTGCTGGAGTTTCTCTGTAATCCCACACACACACACACACACCCCCACACACACGGCGAGACACAAACATTTGTAAAAAATAATAATCTGCAAAGAAGAGGCTAAAGGCAACACGGTTTGGTGAAGTGATAAGAGGAGTGATGGTCTGTTTAAAACTGTCAACAGTTGCTCTATGGTGAGAAGTGGGTGGGCCCATTGGAGTCCAATTTGCCCTCTTAGACTGGAGAGTTAAATTAAAATCCTTCAGTTTGTTAAACTTGTCCAACCGCACTAAAAAAAGCCTTAAAATGACACAAATATATTTAATTTTAGTTGATTCTAACTTTATTTCTATGTATCTGCAGTAGTTAAACTGAGGGTACAGATAGAAAACAACAAAAAAAAAAAGCTTAACCAGCCCAACAAATGGAAGTATTTCAGTTTTTACAGGTGACTGGCTAGATAAAAACAAATAAAAAGATGCTTTTCCTCCATGAACCTACCAAACACTCTTCGGTGTGGAGGTTGTTACAGAAGGAAGAAGCCGCTAAGATGTTATGTAGCTTTGTCTCAGCTAATTATTGACCTTTTTGACAAACATTTAACGACCAGAAATGTGGCACACAAATAACAACCACATCCTGTTCTTCAAATCCATTTTATTAACACAGGCCAGTCGAAAATACGTCTTACGTATCCAAAGTTCTTCAGGAACTAGTAGGTGACTAAATGCAGAACATAAGACTCAAAAGAATTTTGCTTAATGTTGCAAAAGTGTACAACTCTCAGTTTAAATTTGCTTTTCTTTTTGAATTTTACATAAAATAGTCACATAACTCATGAATGCAAACATTGAAATTCAGCCCTTCACAACATGCTCTTCCAGAAATCTGTTGGGTTTTCCTAGATAGAAACCTTTTCAACATTAAACTGAACTTTACTGCCTCCTTTGGTAAATAGGATCAAACTGGAACGGACGTACTCGACTCTGGATCCGTCTGTACGGTTGTATTTTGCTTGTAAAGCGTCTTGAGGCAACATGTGTTGTGAATTGGAGCTTTGTGAATAAACTGAATCGACATTTAATTGAACTCTGGAACAGCGGGAAACAAAAACGCACAAGTGGTTTTATTTTATCATTTAGGGTTTTGGTTTTTTACTTTAAAAAGCCATCTTGATGTCTAGCTTAGATTCAAGTGCTTCATGTTCTGCATTATGAAGCTAAATAAGTAACACGCCACTGTGGAACTCTGGCAAAAACATGTTGAGTAAAAAAACAAGATTCAGTGTACCAAACACACACACGCCCACACACATGCGTTTGTTTGTAATAGCTTGTGGGGACCATTTTCCTGACACATACTACGTTGTGGGGACCAAAGTCTGGTCCCCACAAGGGGAAACGCTGATTTTAGGTCAAGGGTCAGATTTAGGACTAAGGTGTGAATTGAGTTTTGGTTAGGGTTAGGGATAGGTATGTAATGGATAGAGTTAGAGTAAGTTTTAGGTTTAGGCTGTAGAAATGGATGGAAGTCAATGGAAAGTCCCCACAAAGATAGCCACGCAAACATACACTGAGGCAGAAAAACACACAGCAAGCTGACATATGCTTATAGTTGGGGCAATCAGGGTGAGTGTTTGTGGTTTTTTGGATGCAGTCTTTCTTTTGCACGCACAATATAGCTCAACGAGGAGTCACCGGCCATTAGGCTCCCAGCAGTGAACTTCCTAATAAGCTCGGCGCTTCCACCACGTCCACACAGAGATGTTGTGAGCAGTCCAACTTGTATCTACTTACACACATTCAGGAATCCATGTGGCCGAACACATGGATTCTCGGTGCAATGCTCGGTGAAGCAACCGAGCATTGCATTATTCATGTAGGATTTTTTGCAAAAGCAAAGAGCAAAAATATGCGAGCGGCTGGGAAGCATTAATTCCCACCGTCTTCCCTTAGGTAGAATGTTTTGATGTAGCTCTCTGAAGCCAACAATCAGCCGCAGGTCTGGTATGTCCAGGCTCCAATACCGCCAGCGAAAAGTACGCCGTGGCTCTGCTCAGCTCCTCCACAGTTAGCATGGATCTTGTAGCTGCTTCCGTCAAACTCCTTGGGTGTTTGAGGTTTAGAAATTCACTTCTGTTTGTGTCTTTATCAGAGTCTAAAAAGTTTTGCCATATTCAGCTCGTTGTTACTTATGAGGTTTTTGCCGTATCAGTTCTTCCCTACACTATAGCAGGTCTTAAAGACCGGAGTTGGTAATCAACGCTTTAAACTTTTCTGAAACGCAAACAACTTTAGAGGAATGGCCACTAAGATCAGGAATGCATCGTATATGGACTGGTCACAGTTACAACATACAACCAGCCCACCAAGGCTGTTGTTTGTGAGCATAAAGTTTGCCAGGTGAGAAGATACTTTTGCTCCACAAGAAGAGGCATGGCACCCTAAATACATGGTTGACTTTATTCAATCAGGGATTCCTCTGGTATCAAAATAGGCAAACTGCATGAAACAAGAATCAGTTGTGTAGTTGTGTCTGTATAGGTGTGGGAGGCGGAGTCTGTTTGTAAAGTAAGTCACCTGGAATTGAGAAGAACTTGTGTTAGTAAGGGTGTGGACATCACAGCATTCAGGAGACTCCATCAGGCAGCCAATTATACCATATTGTTGTTTACGTAGATCATAATGTGAGCAAGCCTGAACCAAATCGAAGAGTAAAACTACAGAATGATGACACATGCCCTACAAAACATTTTTGGTTTGATTATACTGCAGAACTTTGTTTCTCCTAAGCCAGTCTAAGTTAGACAGAAATAGAGCATACACAAGTATTTTTGTGAGAAGCTTAGCAGTCTTAAAAAACGAATACTATGTGTGTATTTAAAGCTTTGAATACACTCTCTTCTGCTGCTTCTTCTACTGTGATTTACCTAAGCAATAAAGCCTCCTTGTAACAAAGACAGAAAACTGGAATATAACTAGAAATGAGAACCCAACACCGCAATGATCACCGTGTGATTAATGTGGGTCGACGAGTAAATCCCAAGCTTTCCTCTGCTCTCCCAATGCCAGAAGGATTATAGATTTTAGGTTGAAAAGAAAGAAGGACTAAGGCTGAAGGAGGATCCTTGTACCTGGCCTGAACCTCATATACACACACACACACACCCCCACACACACACACACAGAGAGAGAGAGAGGGAGAGGAGAAGACATCTGGAAACAGGCACAAGCCTCAGCAGAGATCATTAGAATTTTAAATCCTGATCCAACAACATACAAGGCAGCCGGTTCCCAAACAGCTTGTTTCGCCTCAGAAGCTGAACCAAAGTCAGTAAGAGAGGTTGCGTAATTGAAATCCTTATTTACACTTTAGCACCAGTGCAGTGAACGGGACAGAGAATCATCCGAGTATCAGTTGAGTGCAGTCTATCAAAACACACATGAGCTGCAGTTCTCGCTTTGGCATCTGCTCTTACTTCTTTCTTTTTTCTTTTTTTTTTATGGAAGTGCGACAGCAGTTGGGTTGAGATGTGCATTTACAGAGGCGGCCACCAGGGGGGAGATGTGAGTCTTTTCAGCAAGAGCAGCCCTGATTTAGAGCAAAAAAGTGAGAGATTGCTCTGCTACTGATTCTGGGCTGCTCTAAAGAGCTAAATGTGTTGTTTAGTTTTAAACAGAGGGTCACATGATGACCCCGTTATGATTTGTCCTCCACTTCCTGCAACACCTACATGGGCTAATTAGCCAGAGGCATTTCATTTGAGCTGAGCGGACTTGACCGTTCCTGGAGGAAATGGGGAGGGGAGGAGAGTCGGAGGGACCAATAAAAAAATGAGCAGGATTTAGGTTCAGCGGAGCGGTGCGAAGGTTTGGGCCGGAGCACCTGTCACACAAAGCCTGGGAGCTGTAAATGCCATCGACAAAGTGGGCAAGGTCAGGTCCCTCCACATCAGGGCCTCCGCAAAGGCCTCTTTGGATCTCCGGCGCAAAGCCAGAAGGATTGTCGGACACCTGTCAATCAGGGAAACGATCCGGATGAGGCCGCTGCGCCTCAGCTGGATGACGGCTGAGCCGCTCCAAGATGAGCTCAGGACATTCCCACGGAAACGCTTGTATCTAGATTGTAATCTCACAATATTAGAACAACGATGAATGTTTTGCACACTGGCAGAGAGCAGAGGGTGAGATCAGATGAAGCTGCCGAGGGCATCTCCATCAGGAGTTTGCGTGATATGACAATCCCCTTTCCCTTTGCATTGTGCTCAATGCAAACACAACCAACGTGTTTGTGCCAAGTTGTAAAGAGAAATGTGTCTGGGTTTCCCGCCGTACTCCTAACCCAGAGAAACGGGGAAGTGAAGGATCACTCAGTAAGAACGAACTTCTTTGCAATGAGTCCGAGTCTGGACAGATGTTGAGCCACAAATAAGAATGGTCTGACTTTCCTTGTCAGATGCTTAGACTTAGTATCTGCAAACTACGACTTTTTCATTTTATTTTTTTTTATCCAAAGACAACATATTTTTCACTTTTACTGAGCTCATACAGGTGTTGTCTGTGTGTGTTGGGATTGTACTTGCTTCACCCTGGGGAGGTCTCAGTGTCCTGCTCTAGCTGCTAGCTAAGCTCCTCTAAGGAAATGGCAATACATCAGGGAGAGGATGGAACGTCCCGTGAAACTCGTGGTGATCCCATCTGGGACTAACCTCTGACCCCCTGTCCCAGAGGACGAGCAAGGCGGTGGGGTTGTGTTGAAAGGGATAATATAGCGAGAAGGACACCAAGATGATTGAATTTTGTTTTTTGGTTCAAGGAGGGGGTTTGAGGATTTACCAAGAAACTAAACCCTCCTCCTCTCCTTTTTCCTCTCCCCTCGGTATCTACAGCACCTTGCAGCTGTCCCTTTTCCCTCTAATTTTTCTCTGTCAGATTTCAGCCTATAATTAGCAGAAAGACCTCAGTGACTCTCCACACACATGGACGTGGATGCCTGGGTTACCCAGAACTAATAGTCTAAATCCACCTTCGTACACACACTCGCCTTCCCCGCCGAGCCCCCTAGATTGAAAGAGTGACAGGTTCACATGTAGAGACTTCCAGCTTAACTTCGCTCTGACTGACCATGCAGCCTTAAAGGGCAACCCCGCAGAGGTCTCCTCCACAGCGCCTAGGGGCATCTTTAAACCCCCGCAGAGTCCTTCCCCCTGCTCGGCATTCTTGTCATGGCATTAAGCCCCCACCTGCTGCCCGCATTGCATTTAAAGAGCAGTTTTATAGAAGCGGCTGGGACGAGGGTCTGGGAAGTTCCAGAGAAAAAGCAGCAGACACCGTGTGTGCACTGCCTGTGGCTTCACTGGAAACAGAGTACCAGCAAACTCTAAGAACTTTTCCATTACAACCCACCAGTCCCCGTTTATACGAAGCTGTGGTTGATAGTCAAATATCAAGGTCATCTTGTGCGTAATGAGGGTCTGGCCTTTGGTGTTGGGGAGGGAAGGAGCACGCTCGAGTCCTCTTGAAATCATTGCGACAGCTGTAATGTTTTTCTATTGTTTTCCAGCTTCATTACTTCAATCAGTCTCTGCATTAGTTTACTTGTGTTCCCAGGTTTAGCTGAATGTTCTCGCTATTGCTTCCAAGATATCTATCTATATATAGCTGCTGAGATGATGGAGGTGTTTCCACAAAGCAAAACACTCAGTCACGTCCCGGCTTTGGGCTTTGTTGTGTGGATTTGGGATTTTGGGAAACACATTTGGGTACATTAGATGGCGCTGTGACTTTAGCATCTCATCCAACATGAATGCACTTTTGACCCTTAGCTTCCACCTCTTTGTGATCCGTAACAAAGTGTTCATGTAACACAGTAAGTGCTGGACTTATTGTGCTAAACTGAACAGGCTAAGTAGCGCAACCCAACAAAATGTTATCCACCATTGTTTTTCTTGTTACCTACTCATCATGCATATAGTAACCCGTACAGATGCATGTTCTGGGCATGAGACTCCATGCGTCGCATAAACAAGCAGTGAGATGGCAACAAAAATGTTACGGTTTAACTGTAGAGTGACTCGGTGTAAACGGGGCTTCATCACGTTATGTGAATCACCATGACCCGCCTTGTTTCTGAAATGTGCTATACAAATAAACTTGCCTTGCCTTAGTGAGCCCACTCCAGTGGTCATTGGGCAAGACGTGGGGTACACTACAACCAGTGACGTCAGTAATGTGTTACTGCAGAGTCCCTGCAGATTTAATGAGTCGCAGGCTGCGCGTTTGGGCTCGTTCTTGAACGTAAAATTGCTTATTTGGGCTTGGAAATAAGCAGACATGAATCTCAGAATTTGTCTGACATTCAGTTAGTTTTAGGTCCATAATTTCCAGGATGATCCATCCTGCTGTGTCTTTGTCAAGTTAATATATCACCTCTGAATGATGTCGAGCTTCACGTTGCGCTCCAGAAACTGCAAACATCGACACTAATATGAACAGCGCAATAAACGTGAAAACAGCCACGAATGAACGAGTCTGTAAAGTTGTGCAACTAAACGTCATTATAATTATTAATATTAAGATAAATGTCACAAATCTGTGCAGCGGGACATCTGAGTTGTGGAGCAGCAGGAGGAGCCGCTGTGCGCTGCGACAGCAAACACAGGGCCGTAACACAGAGCCTGGAGTTTGAGGCAGGGGGACGGTGGGGGGTCTAAAATCTTTCCTAGAGTTTTCCAGACAATAGTGGAACACACAAAAACACAGAAAAATTACAAAGTTTTTTTTGTGCAATTGTAACCTTTAAACAAACTTCCCATTCGGTTTTACCATATAAGTGGAGACACATTGTTGATGTTACTATTATAAAATAACTTACAATTAAGTATTGGCAAAGATCAATGTCATTTTCACAGCTGGCAGAGCGTTGTTGTTAGCAGCTGATGAAAATAACTAAAACAATTACTTTTTATGTAACTTAGTTACTTTCCAAATCAAGTAATCAGTAATCTAACCAAGTTACTTTTTCAAGGAGTAACCAGTAAACAGATTAAAGTTACTTTTTCAAAGTAACTATGCCATCACTGACTACAACACACACCTCTCACCTCGGACATGTCGCATGCTGCACGTCTTCGCAGGGCAACAGGGAGATGAAAAGCTACACACTTACTTGAGAGAAACCTCATTAGAGGCCCGACTAGTGTTATTGCTCTGACTACAATTTAACGGCCTGTTAATTCCAACCATGCTTACAAATGAAAAACCCTTGTGACTAGAAGGCAAGTCCTTTTCAAGAAAGTCCAGTGTCCTTCTACTTTAGCAAGTAGCATTAAGAGCTAACTAAGCAGCTAAGAAATTCAATCATTGGACATTATGCACTCTCAGCTACACCTGCTCGTTTTAATCTTATGGAAACAACATCTGAAGAAGACATTTAATATCTTTTTTATTATCTAGAACCTTTTCTTCAGTACTTTTGTATTTAGGCTTCACAGCTCAGACAAAACTCAATTTATTCACAAAAGTCTGTTCTACAGGACTGTAAAAGTCCCACCATTGTGATTGTTTTATTGGACTCAAGTGGGAATTGTTATTTTTAAGTTATTACCAAGCAAGACGTGGTTATATAGGTTAAATATTGTGCAAAAATGTGTCATACGTGACACCTCATCCTTACACCAGACTTTTACTGCACCACAGAGGCCCAAAATGAAATCAGGAAATGAATTGCTCCTTGCATTAACACCACATTTAGCATGTGAGAATTGATCAGCACTGTCACCGTGCAACAAGCGCAAGAGTTGTCCGCTCTGCAAAATGTCAGCAGATAAATTTAGCACTTATACTCCCCAGAAATCTTCCTCCGCCAATAACCACAGACTGTGAGAGACCGCAGACTTCTTTTAATGGACGTGAAGGAAGGTCAGAACAGGCTGAAATCCAAGCATAACTATTTCCAGCGTAATACCAATACATAAGTCAGCGTGAAAAATGAGAACAAATGCCGCCCCGCATTTCAGACGCTGTAATATTTCCGAGGAAACTCGACCCTCATCCTAGAGTAAACCGTGTCGTTAAAGGTATTACAAAGTCATTCTTTTCCTCCTTTTTCTCACACTTCGTTTGGGAATTACTCTGGTTTACAGAGTCATTTCTGTGGTTACGGGAGATTTGAGTGGTTTATCGAGATTTTTGCTGGATTTTCTCCGATAAACCTCCCCCTACACACACACACACACCCCCACACACATACAACACTAAATCACACATTTGTCTGAACAGATGTAAGCTTTACTTGCTTACGGCGCACACATTTTATGACCAAAAAAAACCACAAAAATCCTTGCTTGGTTCACCAGCGCTCACACGACATTAGCTTCTCGACTGGAGACATTACAAGGCTGGGCTTTGGCTCGCGAGATCATAAAGTTCTTCCCTGCAGTCTTGATTTCCTGAGCTCTGTCTCCGAGTCGCATTTTAATGAGAGAGGGGAGAAAAGCTGTAAACAGGAACTCAGCTGTCCTCAGGAGAAGGTAAAAAGGTGTACAATAATGGCCGAACAGCAAAAGCTTAAGAGGCAGAGACGAAAACAAAACGATAATAAAAAAGAAAACAGAGCCGCTGCTGTGTGAGTGACAAGTTCACGTGGGGAGGTCTTTACCATGGCAGCATAACTCTGGTTGCTAGGAATAACACGGGCAGATGGATGGGCCGTCTGATTTTCCGCGGTGACCGACAGTAAGGCACAGCATCTGCTAGTGTGTTTATTTGTGTGCGTCAGCATGTGTGCGCCTCATCTGAGTGCGTGTGTGTTTTGGACCATGCCTGGCACGGAGAAAAAGTATTAGATTCAGGAGGACAAATAATTAAGTGACATCAGCTGGTGAGGTCTGGCGAAAGGTTGCGGCCGCAAATATAGACACTTTTTTCCCCTCCACCCCCCCAATAAATCGTTGCCGGTGTAAAGCGCAGACCTTTGGATTGACAGAAAACACTGCGAGGTATTCACTTCATCCCTGATTAATGTGACAGAGAGGTCTTTCAAAGTGGGCCCGGAAATAGAACAAACGCTTCGGACAACAGCAAAAAAAAACAAGCTGGGTCTCCGCCGACAACACCGGAGAATTCGCGTCACGTTGAAGGTCACGTGAAAACCTTGCGGTACTTATAACTTATTTGGATATTGTAAAAAGTAAAATGAAATAAAATTTTGTTCTCCGCTCTAGAAATCACCCATCAATCAAAAATAGCTATTATTATGTAGCTTTTTGTTGAGTTCAGGGACAGAGGAAGGCTTCTGAGATCATTTTAACAGGTAAATGACAAAGTAACAGGAATTATTTGTGGTGTGTCAGGATATTTGACGTTTGTGCACTGAACTTAACCATCTAGGAAATGAAACATAATCTAAGCTCTACCTCTAATTCATGACATTTGTTGACGTCACTATCTCTACTATCATCTTGTTTTATTTAGCAGAGAGGAAAAAAAAACATTCAATCATTTTCTGTATAAGTTTAACAACTAAAGGACACTAAAAGTCAGATAAAAGATGATCTGCTGATTTAGTGTGCCACTGTGACACACGTGCGAAGACTGTCAGTAAACACCTTATTGTACGAAGGTGTTGAGCCATCGTGCCGGAGAGACCTGGGTGTGAGTCGGTAGCGGCATGATATGTGGCCCCGGGGCCTTCCATCAGCACCGCTACGAGCAGCAGCATCAACAACATCTCACCCGGCTTCCAGAAGTCCTACGCTGGCGTCGAACTCTCGGCATATCTCTGACCCGGAGAGATGCAGTGTCGTAAAATTAGCACCTTTCTTTCAAAAAAAGAAAAAAAGAAAGAAAAAAAAGGATTGGATCGGAGGTGGTGTGGCACGATCGGGGAACATATCCGGCATCTGACATCTGTTTGGTGGTTAATGACTTTTATTGGCCTGTCAGTTCTCATCGCAGCATTTCTCTGTGAACAGCCTCGGCGAGGTGAGATGGGTTTAGTTCCTGGAAAGAGGAGCAGGACTGTGGTGGCGACGCTTCGCTGGTAGGTCTGTTACAATAAGTAATGTTCCTGGACGATTAATCTTCCCAGAAGTTATCGCGATAAACGATAATATTGTTGTTTTGAGACAATTTGCCAGTAATATAATGATCATAATGGCAAAAAAATGCAAGAACACATTCTCAAAGATCAATAAAATTTAAATTCTAATGAACATTTAACACTGGGAGACATTTTAATTATGCAAAATGAATCAACAAAACAACAGAAACAACTAGTAAAATGAATTATGAAGTCTCAGGATACAAAATTATTTTTCAAAAAAATGATTTAGTCGAGGCCAAAACTCCAGACTGAAGACTTTTATCATCCAGTTTTTGGTAGAAAGAGAAAAACAATAAATCATGAAATTAGAAATTATTGAGTTTGTTTTAACTTTAACTTATGATGTGGTTAAGTAGCCACATAACCTCTGAATGGGAAAAGCAAACAGTTTGGGAATCACGATTGATTGTCCAATAACAAAAAGAGATTGCTTGATAGCACTCGTTTGTTTTCGGTCTCTCATATTCAGATTCATCAAAAAAAAAGAATTGAGTGTCACTAAAAGCCTTTACAGGACGCATAATTACTAAATCCACGTGTGTGTAATTTAATATCCGTGTACAACCAAATGTTCTGTGAAGTCCTCCAATCATGAAGACCAGGGAACGCAGCTCAGAGAAAAAGGTTCGCTAATTTTTGGAGTAATATTAGGTTTTAGAACAATATTCCAAGAAATGTTCTCTTTCAGAACAAAGTTTAATCTATAATCCACAAATAACCGAGGCAAGCGGGCAACGGTAGCTATAAGGGGGGCTGTGAAGAGGGTTGGAGGATGTGCTGACAGGACAACTATTAGCGTTACGCTCCATAAACGTTCCCTTTGTGAACGAACTGGCACGAGAAAAAACAGCCACTATTGACAGAAAGCCGCAATAAGTCCTGTTTGCAGTTTACCACAAGCCATGCTGGGTAAACATGTGGATGAAGGTCAGGACAGAAAAGATGGAAAGTTTAAACAACATGTAAAACAACACTTAGTCCCAATGATCAAACACCGTGACGGCAGCCTCATGCTTTCGGGTTGGACAACATTTACCATACAGGCAGAGGTAAAACTGAATGTCTCAGACCGAAACATATTCATGGGCCAATCAAAAGAGATCTGTAAAGATGCCCTTCATCCAGTTTGAGAGACAAAGCAAAGACAAACTGATGTCTAGATGTGCGAAGGTGAAGCTTGTTGCTTAAATTACAGTGAAAGCCGATTCCACATGGTATTGACGCAGTGCGACCGAACGAAAGTTGGGCATTTGAAATTGTAAAAAGTTTGAAAACCCGCAAGTCTTCCATCTATCCTGCAACTTTTGGATGCATCCCTAACCAATCAAATGGTTCATGAGCAGAGCGTTGCAAAACTTGCTGGAATGCCAGAGGTAAATCAGGTGTGATTAAGATATGATTGTTACCTTGGAAAATGTGGACAAGTTGGAGGGGTATGAATACTTTTGCATGGTGCCGCTAAGATTGAATAACGTTGGACTTGGAGTCACTTCTAAATCAAGTCAAACTCTCTTTACTTTTCAGGAAGCACATTGATGATCCAGATCAGTCTTATATTCTACTAGAATACCAGTTACTCTCATTCTTGCGCCTCATTCAGCATACACAGAGAGCTGAATATTGAATCAAACACACCAGCTACAGAACACACACCCCCCCACACACACACACACTGTCTCTCACAGGATAGGTCATAAACAGGTTATGCTCTGTAAACAAGATACAAGTCCTGACAACTTTGCACACGAAGTCGAGTTGAATCTAAGCCTCCAAAAGCAAACTACCGTCCCCAGTTGAGCATGTGGCCTTTCACAAAGACCCTCTGTAGTTATCACCTAAAGTGTGAACGGACCACTCTCTCTGGCTTTTCACAAACAATGTGGACGGCCAAGCAAAACATCATAATTCTATTTATTTACTTTGAAAAAGATGTAATCTCAGGTGCTGGATATCTCTGAGTGTATCTCAGGCCAAAACAGGGAGAACTTTGGCGCGGCTTTCTGCACGCCTCCTCCCACAGGCCAGCTCTCTGACTCCTTAACACACTTGTTTGATTTGTGCATTCTTGTGCCGCGGCGCACCGAGGCTCGGGGCTACAGCGGCGGTAGCCGAAAGGTTAGAGGCGCTCTGTTGTGACCATAAGCGTCGGAGGATAACAGCGGGAAGGACAGAGTGAATGACTGCAGTGGGCTGGAGGCCAACAGAGGAGCTCTGTGACTGGACTGTTTGGATCTGGGGTGTGAATGTGCATCACTGTGTAAAGAAAAGAAAAAAACACCAAAAGAAGGCAAATTTACGGGCTTGATATTTAAAATTAGATCAATTTAATTTAGATAAGCCTACACTGCTTTAGTTGGGGCACATGGGAAGTTTGTTTTTGCAAATGTCTGACTTGTGATGTGGACAGAATGAAAGTGTGCCCTGTGATCAGCAAAACGTTACTGAAGGAAGCAGAACTTCTTTTTACATTCTTTCACATTACAACAACAGACTTCAATATCTTATTTGCTGGGACTTTATGTGGTAAAACAACACAAAGTAGGGTAATTTGGGTAAATAGATGATAAATCAGATTGATTTATAAATAGCTAAAAAAAACAAATAATCCAAAAATCTGTGTTCAAAAATCACATTAATGTAGAAAAGTTGTGGATTTGCATTCAGCTCCTCGATGTCAATACTTTGTAGAAACACCTTCCATTTCGAGTCTTTTAGTGTGTTTGTATCCAAATATCCTTCGGTAAACTGCTCAGACTCTGTCAGAACGGAAAGTGTCTGTAAATATGAATTCCCAGTTGATTTAAGCTGGACAAGGGTAGAATGGCTTCTCCGGCGATCGTGGACAATGTCCTGCCTCAAGGAGAGGAGTCTAAGCATGTCGGGATCTTGTACTGATCAACTTTACTGGCTGACGTACGTTCGTACCCTCATCCACGGTCATAAGCTCTGGGTAGTGACCAAAAGGGTGAGATCATGGACACAAGCGACCAAATTGAGTTTCCCCCGTAGGATGTTGGGGCTCTCCCTTAGAGAGTCCAGGAGAGACTCAGAGAGTCGCTGCTCCTCCACACTAAGAGGAGCCAGATGAGGCACCTCAAACCTAGACGCCTCCAAGGTGAGGTTTTCTGGGTACGTCCTACTGGACGACCCGTAGGACCATGATGACCCATAGGACGACCCAGAGGCTGTTCGCTAAGGTTCCTGAACAGAAACTCTTCTTTCTCCCCAATTTCAAGTCTTCATAAAATAATAGCAGGTTTTCTTCCAAGATTGTGACAAACTGCAAACAGAACTTTCTTTTAACAATGACTTTCTTCTTCATCCCATTCTTCCCATAACACCAGATGTTCAGATCCTTCCCCTTCCTGAGTAGTGGCTCTCTGCAGCTCCCCCTCAGCTAAAACTGGCTCCTTGACTGTGACCGATGCTCTCCTTCCCGGGCCTTCTGTTTTATTAGCATGGCCATGTCTTGATAGGTTTATAGCTGCTCCATGCCGTTCATTTTCGCATGATGGACTGAACGGCGCTCTGTGAGACGCTCAAAGCTCGGGATGTTGTTTTACAAGCTAGCCCTGCTTTCTATTTGCTTTCTGTCTGACAAATTTGCCGTGCTCCTCTGTCTCTGTGATGCTGTTTGATCAGTAACGTTCTCTAATAAACCTCCTAGAACAGCTGGATTTATACTGAGATTAAGTTACACACATGTGGGCTATAATAATGACTTCTAAAGATAATCGACTGTATCGAATTCGCTTAGATTAAAGAGGTTGAACATCAATACGTATCTCGCTTTTTAGGATTAATCCCTTTTTCTTTTCAGAGTTGTACACTCCTTTGCGTTCGTCTATCACCTAATTTAATGTTTTGAGGTTTTAAGACAAAAGGGGGGCACAAGGAAACCCAACTCAACAAAAATCAGAAGCATAGCAGGAGGACGAAGCAAAAGCAGCGACCCACCGACCAAATCCAAGAAACGCGATACAAGCATGGAGCATTGTCACCACCTGTTAACATATGTTGCAGCACATACTGACAATAACAGCAAGCCGTCGCGGCGAGAGATGAAATGTGCGCGGAGAGGAATTTCCATGTGATGTGACGATATCTGGGACATGCGATGGCCGCCCGTCAGCATGCTGGCGGTCTTCCTCACCGTCGAGCCCTCAGATTTCCACTGGCCTTTAATGCGAAAAGCCCCAGCTCTGATGTAATTTGCGCTCTCCTGAAGCCGGGGGGGTTGGGAGTGACTCAATGTCGGCAAAGGTTGCGCTGACGCCGAGAAAGGCCTCCGCAGCAGCGCATTAAGACGCAACTGACCAGGGCTGCGGTAATATAAACTTTATTGCGACCGCAAGTGATGCCATTCAGGAATTTGCCAAGTCTGGATAGTTAATCTTTCAACAGCCGGAAACATAATACACTAATACAAATAGAACAGATTTATTATTTTATTAATATTACAAGAAGCAAACAGGAACTTAAAATGCTGAACAGGAGCAAAGCGCTTGCCTCGAAAGGCAAAAACCTGAGTAAAAAAAAAATAAAATTAAAAGTGTAAAATTTCCCCTAATTTGTACTATTTGCTATTTTTTTCACCCCATTCCTGCAGAGTGTAATATTATCATAAAAGACACTTAAAACTGCACTGCTCTATTACTATGCAAGTTTTCTATTTATATAGTTCTCTATGTATTGTACATGTGTGCTGCACCTTGTGGTCTATCTTTATCTCCATGGAGCTGAACAGGTGTAACCCAACGCGCGGCCAAAGCCTTCTGGAAACGGATCCACATAAATCAATTTAGATATAATTACAGGCAAAGCTATTCATCAGTCAGCAAAGGCTCATATCGTGTCTTTTGAAATGATTATCGTCGCGAGCTATTTTCTGCTGATGCAGCTGATCCTACTGAGAGCCGCTCCGACCGCCTGCGCGAAAAAAGGCTCTGCTTTGGCGCAAGGAGGCAACGTTTCACGTCGATTCTGCTTTTCTCCAGAGATTTACTGGTGAAGAGGTAAAACATTGCTGCAAACACGGAGGACTGCAAGACTTCACAGAAGGCAGGATCCAGACGATCTGTTGTCTGGTCCTTGAAAAGCGATTTTCTCACTTACAGACTTCTACTGTCGCACTTAAACGATAGAGATTACGAACAAAGAAGACAACCTGCGTATCAGAAATGTTTCAGATGAAACATGTCTAAACCACAGTGACCCTGTGTTAAATAAGCGGTGTCAAACTCATCTTTGTTTTGGGCCAAATCAAGGACCATGAATGCTCTTAAAGGGCCGGTTGTGTGAATGTATTGATAAAACCTGCTCACAAACTGCTAAGATATCAATAAATTCGTAAAGTTTAATAATATTATTGAACATCTTTTCATGATTGTTTTGTGATTTTTTTGCAATAAAAATCAAAAGCGTTTGTGGCACGAATTTGGAAATATTTGCGATATTTGTTCTTATTTATGACGGTAAATGCGACTTTTTATACAGATCATAGGCTATAATCTGACATCAATTAGGGCTGAGAAAGCTGTTTAGTACAAGTAAGAAAGTTTTTGACCATTTTCGTGGAGAATCTGCAATAAACTCCCAATTAAGTTTATTGCAAAAGACGTGCGGAGATTTGTTGATTTTGTGTGAATTTCAACAATAATTCTCAAGAAACTGGAGGGACTGACTGATATAATTTGGCAGTAAACAGATAAAAATTGCATTGATTTGATTGAAAACATAATATTTAAGCACACTTAGTGTTTAGTCTAGAATCTAGAGGGCCACATAAAAACCTATGGTGGGCCGGATTTGGCCCACGGGCCTCGAGTTTGACACACGTGCTAAAACATCCTTATGCCATTGTTAGCAGCAGAAACTACCATCAAGCCTTTGTGATAACTCTCAGTAACTCCTTTACATCACTATGGAAACGTTTTCTGAAGTCAGACACGCTTGTTTTTAGGTGTTGCTTTATTATGTTCGAAAGGTCTTGCCATATTCTGTTCGCTTACTTTAGTCAGTTTTTCCGTTAGGTTTAGCTTCTTGTGTTCTGTTTAGTTTATTTTTCTGATCAGTGTTGGTATATTTCTCCCCTTTGGTTTGTAGTTTCCTTTGTGTCTAGTTTAGCTCCCTCCCCTCCACAGCTGCTCTAAATCCCCCTAATTAGCTCACCTCCCTCAAATGTCATTTTCCACCGTCTCATCCGTACATAAGCTCTGGGTTTCGCTGTCCATCAGCCGGTTCCTCCTGTTACTCCGCCTGAGCTCCATGTCCTTTTTTTTTTCTCCCTGTGCGAGAAAAAAATATATTAATAAACCTTCATATTGTTTTTCCCAAATATGACAACAGCAGCGGGTTTTCGAGCATGAATGGCCTATTTAAGATTACGCCACAGAATCTCGTTTGAAATTCAGCCCAGACTTTGACTGAGTCGGTACCAAACTAACATTTTGCCCGGTTTATTTTATTTTTAAAAACTCGGACGCAGACCAAATGGTGTGCTTAAAATCGTAGACTGATGACCAGACATTCATCGGTTCATCGGGTCCCGATGCAGCAGAAACTCAGGTATGATGTCGTTTTACTGAAATGCCCTGTTGTTGAGGCAAGTGAAGCCGGACTAGCATCTTTTTAGGTGACCGAAATCATCTTAATAAGACAGAGTTTGACTCTTTAAGGAATTCCACCAAGACTTTTCAAACTCTCAATGCTGTCTGTCTCCTCCACAGAATCACCGACTGAGAAACACGGCATCCATCTAAAGAAATGGGCGGCTCGCCGTTACCACAGAAACGTGTGAAGCTATTAGTAAAAACGAAGCGAGTTGAATTATACCGCTATTAAAATGTCGTCATAAAACTAGCGTACCGTACTTCAGGGTGCTAATGGGACGAAGTTGTGTGACAGATGGAATCTGGAAAGTGCTGATTAATTAGGAGGAAGCTAATTGTCGGTTGTCTGGAGGAAACGTAACGACCTGCTGACAGTACACAGTGAGAGCCGTGTAAGTGATCAGGCCGGTGGCAGCGTGACAGAGTGCTGAAGGAGGGCAGGGACAGGAATAATGTATGATATTAAATTTTATGCACAGACGACTGGATGGACAGGAACAACGTCTACAAGGAATGAGACGTTTCTATAGATCCTAGAGGCCTAGAAGTCCTGCTGTTTGGTTTTTGAGTTAGCTGGATGGCAGGACTTTGACTCAGTCAACTTGTGTAATATTCATAATGCAGAGCAAAAATCACTGTAATTATGAACAAAATTCACTTATTTTCTTTAAAAGTAGCTTTTATGGATGTTTTAATAAAATTGTACCTGGATTTAAACACTTTCTTGATTCAAATGTAAGTAGATAAGAATTGGGGAAGCACTTCAAAGAATTTTAGTTTTTATGACACTTGTTGACGAAATGTACAGGGCAAACTGCTGACTAATAGAAACACGATCTGTGCAAAAATAATTATACATTACAGCTGAATACAATGAATACAAATTAAACACAAATTTCTCTTTTCATTCCCCCAAATCCCACCAACAGCGCCAAAATTATTTCTGAAGTCTGACTGAACGTCCCATTCTTACTTTCACCAGGTACAGATATGATTCAGTTAAAGATAGTTAAAGATGGTACGTATGCAATACGTACCATCATTGCAGCATGGTACGTATATGCCAATACGTACCATGCTGCAATGAGGCCACCTAACTAGGTAGTAGTGCACTCACCTCCAAGTTGCACATAAACCAGTCGTAGTAGTGAGTGTTTCAGGCTTTATTTCAAATACTAAAAGTATTTGTCACGCTGGCCAACAACCACAGAAGGACTGACTGCTGATTATAGATTATAATATCATGCAATTCACTCAGTGAAGTGTGAATCATAAACACAGATTTCTGGTAAAAATACAGTTTTTGTTTGGACAGTTGCTTCTCACTTCAATCTCCAGTTCAAATGATTGAATAGCCAGCTTGGTGCTGTGCACAGAACGCCGCTCTTGTCTCTGCTAATAAAATCTGCTAAAAATACTCATTATAGTATTTATGAAGCGCAGAAACCTCCCACATTTTCAGGGTAAATCTACAGAATTTTGAAACATATGGCAGTAGCATTACTGCAGGATGGCCAGGAATTTTCTAAGTGTAAATAGGTTTTCCATACTGGCTGCTCTCCTCTCCAGCCTCTTCAAGCAACTGTGGGGGTCAGTGGTGGCACTGTGGTCTAAACAGAAAGCGAATGAGGCCCTAAGGTAAGGACATAATCAAATAAAGCTTAATGGTTGTCCCTCAGTCCAGACGCTTTATTGTTTAATGCTGTAAATGTGCACACATTGGCACAATGGCATACGCGACATTTTACGACGATGCACGCAGCCGCGCTGCCAACCCTCGTCAAAGCTGAGCAGGCGCTCTGGGATCAGGCCCTCTTTGAAGAAGATAGCAGCCAGATTTGTCTCCGTTGTGCTTTGGGCTTTTCATAGACGCTAACTTTGAGGCCTCTAAGGACGCCGTCTTCATCAACTTCACTGAAGCATTTTTTAAAACGCTTTCCAGTGGAAGAGATGGCGCTGAGCGGGGCGCATCACCGAGGCCGCGCCAGACGATCACCTTTCAAAACAAAGTCAAACGGTCGGTTTTGCTGTTTATACTCATTAATTTCTTTTACGGCGCTTCTATAAAATTTGATCCGAGCGTGCCTGCTGTGCCAAAATAAAAAAAAGAAGATAAAAACGGACCCCCAAAAGCGCTCTGCGTGCCAACTGCTCCTACCCTGTGAAACCTCCCTTGGCCCGGTGGCGGTAAAGCGACTCTGGGGGCTCGCGCACGCTCTCACTCTTTTTCTCTCATCGTCTTTCCCTGGTACTGAAACGTTAACCCCGCGCGGCTCTGCCATGAGGTGAGTAAAGCAGATCTGAGCCAAGCGAGATTGAAATGCGGCCCGCAGGAATGTTCCACTTGACCGTCCAGAGCATACCAAGTGAGAACGAGAGGTGGCGTTTAGGACGAGGCTTGAATTTCACCAGACCGCCTAATGTTGTAGCAGTCAACAAAACATTTAAGCTAATAAAATATTAGATGGGCGGCAAGGTCGGCCAAAATAGCTGTTGGGAGAACCCCCGCCGGACTGTGTGTGCACGAATAGGTTACCTTTGATTTATTTAAGTTTTCTTGTGAAGCAAACCGAGTGTGTTCCTGTGAATTAACGGCAGTGGTTTGGATTGATGTCCGTCAGGGCTGAAGCTCTGGAAATTGAATCTATGCTTGTTCTAATGATCATAAAAGTTATTTTCAGACACCTCCTATTGAAATGGGACATATAGAGTAACCAAAATCAAAATTCAGTGGGGTGGCTGATGAAAAACTTACACTCTCAAAGTCCAAAAGGGCAAAAAACCCAAAAAAATCTAAACTACAAAGATCCGGCAAATAAAAATGGAAACAAGAAGGACGTAAACAAAAGAGTGGCAGTCAACTAACAGGGCAGCAAAGTGAGTAAAAACTTTACTTCTTTCAGACCAAGGCTCCATCCTATTCATACAGAGTCAACGTTTTTTTATTCACGTCACATAAGTTGCTCCAGAGAGATGACAATACATGCGGCCAGAGAGAACCGACGTTGGGTGCAGGGTTATCTGCCTGAACTCTCAAAACTGTAACCATTCCCACAGTCACACACCAGAGCGGATGGAAGTGGCTGAATAGTGTGAGGCTGGAAAAATGTGTTAGAAAAGCCTAAAGTCAAGAGCAAAGTCCAATCAAGAACCCATGGCAAGGCTTGCAAATGCACTAATACCGATTCTCTCCAACCAGCCTGACCGAACAACAGCAACTTTTTGCCGAACATTTCATTTAAAGAACGTTTCACACAAAACTGTAACCAACATAGACGGTGCCGAGAGAAAAGTGGAAAGACAAGACGCAGCTTGAACAGACTGAAGTTTCACCATTAGGCCTGTCGCAATGACTAATGACGATTAATCTTCCCAGAAGTTATCGCGATAAATGATCAGTTTGTTGTTTTGAGACAATTTGCCAGTATTATAATGATAATAATGGCATAATAATGCAAGAACACAATCTCAAAGATCAAAAAAATTTAAATCCTAATGAACATTTTGACACGGGAACTGGAAGCTATTTTAAATGTCCAAAATAAATAAACAAAACAACAGAAACAGCAAATAAAATGAATTATGAAGTCTCAGGAAACAAAATTAACCCTCAAAAAACGTTTAGTCGAGACCAAAACTCCAGACTGAAGACTTTTATCATCCGGTTTTTGGTGGAAAGAAAAACAATAAGTCATGAAATTAGAAATGATTGAGTTTGTTTTAACTTATGCGATTTATTGACTATTGTGACAGGCCTTTTCACAAATGGAGTAAATTTATTGTTATAGAAGTAGAAGTTGGATTCTTTAAATATTTAATGAATGTGGAAAACACACACACACACACATAAAAAAAACAAGTGTCATTACTGGGAGCAACCCTGAGCACCTGCTCCTGCACACTGAGAGAGCTGACACACACTCACCTTCATCTGGGGGGTCACTGTCACATTCTTCAGACAAAGACAGATTGCCTTCTGCACAGGTGTTCTTCCCACTCACCCCCTCCTGCACCCACACACACACACACCCACGCTTCCTCTCTTTCTCCCACACACACATGCAAACACATGCCGTTGTGAACACAGTGGTTGTTTCTCCCTCCCCTCTGGACATTAATCACTGCAGTCAAAGAGGGATCATGGAGGTGGGACTGAAGCAACGCTCCTGAATTATGACCGTAGGAGCTTTCCAGTTTTCTTGATCACACAGCATCCTTAGAAGCTTATCGTGAACCTTGTTAAAGGCCCTTTTATGCTTCGCTTATGTACGAAGTGAATAAATGAATCTGATTCTTAATCCTGTTTAGTGTCGTGGCCCTTTATGCAGCTGGCATTGGCTGGTGGGTGCTGCGCCCACTAGAGGCCACTTCTGAGCTCAGAGGTGAGTTTAAGACAACGGTCTTCTGGTGGTGGAGGAAGTCGTGATAATGTTTATTATCACGCAGCCATTAAAGAGGAAGATGTTATGGGAAACATACCTGGAGTGTTTCTTTAATTGTTTTATGCATGTTTGAGAAATACTTTAATCTCCCGTGGCAACCGTTCGGGCGATGCCTAAATGCTTTCAAGTCAAGTCGGATTCATTTGCATGGCTTGGTTCAGCGTTCAAAATGCTTTAAATCATAAAAAGATCATGTGTTTAGTTCAAAAGTTCCTCCTCGGAGCGCCCGGATCCAGCTGAGCTTCCGCCTCACAGAGCTGCCCTTCCCCTGTGGCTCCCCCACTCAGCTCCTTCAGACTAGCCAGGAGCAATTAGCAAACACCTGGTGGAGCTGCTGAGCTCATCATATGAGCTACTTTTCAGTCTAATGCTCCAGAGAACAGATGTAAACGGCCTGATGGAAAGACTTTCACTGCAAAAACACAAAAACTGACCAAGTATTTTTAGTCTAGTTTCTAATGGAAATATCTCAGTCTTCTGGAAATAAGAGAACTAACTTACAAGTAGCTTTTCAGCAAGATGTAGAGGCTTGTTTTAAGTCAGTCAATCACTTCGTAATGTTGATGGAAAAGCACATTTTCCTCTGGCAAATTATTTCACCTATAACAAGGGAAAAACATCTTACTGTAAGTGAAATAATCTGCCTATGAAACTAGTACTTTATCCGTCAATATTAAAGAATTATAGACTCAAAACAAGCGCCTATAACTTGCTGAAAAATTACTTGTGGTTAGTTTTGTCTTGTGGACTAAGATATTTGCACTTGAAACTAGACAAAAAAAACTTAAGACTTTGTGTTTTTGCAGTGTTGTGATGACGTGATTCAGAAAGATTGGGAGCGTCTTAAAGAGACAGAGGTCCAATTTCAAGGTGTCAAATTACAAAGTCAAATTTCTTATATGTTATGATTGATATATGCAGCATTTTAAGAACAACTGAAGGTAACATAGTTACTTGATTGTCCTACAAATTGCTACAATGTGACAAGGAAATACATAATGCCGTCCCTTTAAATATATCCTGAGATGCGGCTGGACGTTTTTTTTATGTACTCTACTCAATGAGTAGTATTTTTACTACTCTGTACTTTTTACTTTTACTTGAATAATTGTATTATGAAGTATTGCTCCTCTTATTTGAGTAAAATGTCTGGATTCTCTGCCCACTGAATGAAGAACAAACATGTTTTAACCAAAGATTCACCAGACACAGACACACACCTGCATTTTGTGTTAAAATGTTATAAATTTTTCGTTGAAAAAAAGTTTCTTTTGTCTGATTTTTTAAGTTTTTATTTGTTTATTTGTTTATTTGTTTGTTAAATGAATTATTGTCATTTTGGTCCTTAAAATACCAAAGTTTCCACCAAAGAAAGTATTTTTATCAGATACTTTTTGCTTTTACTCGAGTAAAAACATGTTGAAGTGCTGCTGCTCCTACGCTGCCAAACGATCCCTTAAGCTGCTATTGCTGTCAACATTTCCTCAGTTCCCCCATCATGTTTCAGCTCCTGTTTATTTCACATAAATAACATGAATACATAGACACCCCCACTCCTTATTAAAAAGTAAAAAGTGTTATTATTACGAAACGCATCCATCTTCCACTTGCGATGAAAGTGAACGCACGTTACCGGACGTATTTAGAAAAGGGAATCCATCAACCTTAACGCCTGCACTCAGCAGAGGCCTTCGATGCGATCTCTACACCTGCCTGAACAGTTAATTAGCAAAGACAACATGGCAAACCAAGATGTCATGCCCTGTAGGCACCCCTCTGTGAGGAGAATCAAGGTGCTAAAATGGGGAACTGATTTATTAAGCGGTAATTGTTGGTGTGGATGTCTGCCCCCATCGGACGAGGCTGGGGTTACTCGCGCACTCTGCTGAGTGCTAACTTTTGTCAGCTGGCAGATTCACAGCCGACTTTCGCCAAAACCTCCCGCTGAGCACCGGGCCGCTTGGAAAAGTCGCAAAGTTGTTGCCACCGGCTGGAGAATCGGCCCGTCTGTCCTGGGAAGGGAGCCGCTTGTTCGCTTTCACTTCACCTTCTGCGGATGATTGATGGAGAAACGGGAGCAGAGGCAGAGGACAGAGGAAGAGAAGGGGGTCAGCGGCCCAAAATATCTCAGTGTTGGGGGGTTGAGGGGGTGGAGGGTGGGAGGGTTCGGGGGTTGGCCTGGCTTTTCTGGAGGTCTGTGGACAGAATCTGTCCACAGAGCTGCACTCGCAGCACATGGCTGATATTGTAGATGGCTGGAGATTGCGAGAGCGCCAAATAGGTTAGCATTGTCCAGCTGGGCTATTTGCAGAGAGGAAATTTACTGACAGACAAACTCATCTGATGATCACAGAATAGAAAAGTCAGGACTTTAAAGAATGAGTGTAATTAACCACGCGTGTGTATTTTTGTTTTCTTTCATTAATGTCATGTACCACACCAGGTATTTTCTAATTTGATGCCAAATAAATTCCTATTTTTAAAAAAAAAAAGAGGTCTGGACTTTGTCGACACTCGGCAAAACCAGAACAACTTCCTTTTATTCTTCAAAATAAGAGTTGGTACAACTGGTTGTACAGCTAACAGGTAGCCATGGTAACAGCTTACATCAGGATGTGGTTTTAAGTCATAACTATAATAACAAGTGTAAGTTTTAGCAGTTTTTCTGTTTAGTTCCTGGAATATGCATTGAATTTTTTTAATAGAATGACACTAAAAGTGCAAAATGTATCTATTTTTTATTTTCTTTTTTTGCATCATTTTCCAAAAATCCGACAGAAAACATGAATTTTAATTATTTTTTAGCAAAAAATTCCCTTTTATTCATTATTAAGGCCTAAAAATGGTGTTTTGTTTTATGACATCTGTACTATCCCGCTGTTGGTCTTTTTAAAAAAATGTTATGTAACATTTGCAGCTCTCAGCAAGTCGTGTTCAAATGTAAAAATGCATCTTTGGACCGTCTACAACTAGAAGTTACAGTCTAACCGCATATTGACGGCGTTTAGACTTAAAGGAAAGGAGAAGACGGGAATATGACAAAAACATAACTTTGTAACAGAACCTGAAGTTGCATCAGATTACAGTTTATTTAAAAAACCCAGTGTGGTGAACCTGTTTCTGTGGTGGAAAGGAATAGCATCACTGACCAACGGGGGGCCAAAAGTCTGCAGATCCCGCCGTGGCCCCTCTGGGTCCGCCGTGTCATTTATATACCTGCCATGAATTTACAGCTTGTGAATTGCTTTCCGTTAACAGCAGGACGACAGAGAATGGCTGCTGGAGGGAACCGAGCCAGTGGCTTGTTCCGCTGGTAAACAACTTCATGCACTGCTGCTTGTGATTGTCACTTTTTCCTCACCTGAGCTGAAATAAATACTTATTTCCCTCAAAAGTGCAATATCTTACATGTGCTAAAGATACAAGCTGAAGACGGGGTAGTAGCGCTGTTGTCTGTATTCGTTTCTTTTTTTGTTTTTGTTGTTGTTTGAGGATTCCTTTGGCTGACAGATATCTCTACTGTAAGTGTATATTTGCGCGTGTGTGTGCGAACATTCCCCAGTCACGGCACCTGGTGCGAAGGAGCGCTTATAAATTCCCACGATAAGGAGAGGGGAAGTGTCACATAGCTGGGTGTCATTTTTTTAAGATGTGAGAAAATGCCGCCCTGCTTGCTTTCCTCCTGAAGAACAGCAGGAATGAAAACAGCGAGAAGATTCCCAGACCGCGAAGCGTTTAGTCGTTTGCAGTGAAAACTCGAAAACGGGGGGGAAGAGCAAACTGACTGGCAGACGATGGTTTCTGTGTGGATACCAAACTTTTCACTGTTGATTTTTTTCCCCCACAAACGCTAAGAAATGTCACAAATATCGATGATAAGCTCTTTTGACGAGTTCAGTGAGTTATAGACTCTGTGCCAATTGGTGTACAAAGCTCCTCCTGCGCTGGGTTTGGAGTGTTTCAGAATGTGGTGCTGCTTTTCTTTGAAAATATCAATATTTTTTAACCAATCAGAGAACACACCACACCAAAGCGCTGAATCCCAACTCTGTTTGGTGCAGATGTGTTCACTGAGAGAAGAATCCAAGTTAGCAATTTTCAGTATCAAGGAAGTTTTTGAAAATTTGAAAATCATCAGAAGAACAAAAACTGTATAAAACTAAAATAAACCTGTATTTTCTATGAAAACGCCCAGATTTCATGTAGTTTTTTGTTTTTTTTTGCAGACTTTAGTACAGGTTCATCATTTTGTGCTTCTGTAGTTTTGGTATTCTTCTGCCCAACTCACGTAAAAAAAAAAAGCTACTTACTCACAAAATAAATTTTTGTCTTTCATCAATGATTTTTATGCATATTTTGAAATATGCACCAGAAAAGGGTGAAGGAAACAGCAAAATTTGCAATTTTAGAGCTTATTTACCAAAAAAAAGTTTTTATGCTCGCTTAAGGTGTTGTTTGGCTTTTCCAAAAAAAGAGTCAACATGCTAACAGGGAGTCTGACCTGCCAAACTTTCCTACCTCCTGGTGGGTCTGAGCCTCACAAGGGGCAAAAAACATAAAAAATGTCCAAGTCCAAACATCTGGCTCGAAGTCCCTTCATTGTTCTGAGATGTGTGATCCATGCTAGTTTGCAAACTCTACGACTTGGTAATTACAGTCAAGTATTGCATTAACACCTGACGAGATCCCGCTTTGTGTCGCCTTCCTGGTTGATTCGCTTCGAACCAGTAGAAGGAAAGATGCCTAATTCGCTTTTTTTCTTCTCTTTTTGCGCCATTTTAAAAGTTTGCACAACATTTTCTTAACAGTTCGATAAAAACATTGCTTGTGTCGTGTAACTTGGTAAAGTTTTAAATCTCTGCAGCTTTTGCAGATGTGTGAGTTGATTTGCCTCAAGGCAAATCAACTCATCGTTCTGAAGGATGATAGTAGCCTATACATGAAATGCTAACAGGAAGTGTTTTACTTTGTTACTTCCTGTTTTAAACGCGACTTAACGGAGTTTCGTACAGGAAGTAAACAATTAAAATAACTAACGTGGGATGTTATGGTGAGTTCAGCGTTGTGGCTTTTCATTTTGGTGAGAACTGGAATAGTCTGTCCTCTCATAGTGAGAAAAACAGACAACCAGGAAGTGTTTCCAGGTAAATCAGGAAAACATGCAGTCATGTAGGTGAACCAATCAGAATGGAGCAAATAAGGAAGAAGAAATGATAAAGAATCAATCAGGACTGTGCTGCAGCCCAGACAGAACAATCCCCCCAAAAAACATTGTTTACCATTAACATGCTGGTTTTCTATAATCTATAATCAAAATTCTACATTTAATGGTTTCATCTTCTACTTTCTGTGGATGGGAAAAGAAGAGCCATCGTCCACGTGTCGATTTGTACCCACCCAGTGAAGATCGTGTGACGGATTCCCTTTGGTCAAAGTAATTTCATCCAGGTACACCTTTCCATAAATTCTCTTTGATTTTGATCTTTTCAACATGTCCCAGCAGCCTCAGCATCAGCTAAATACAATGTTACCACCAAAGTGTTGCGTTTGCATGTACGGTTGGCATTTTGGAAACATCAGTCAGAGGAAGATTTAAAGGGATTGAAGGCAGGTTGAAACCGAATCACGTTGGGTCTAAGACTTGTAATACTGTCTGGTGTTAAATTAATTAAGTTGTTTCCCAACTTCTGTTTCTAAATAAAACTCTGCCTGTCATCTGCCCAGAGGCCTCCTGTAAACCTGCCTCCTCACACCATATTCCAGGCATCGGTGGCATTTCTCTTAAAGAAAATGCTCCACATATAAAGTTCTCATGGAGTTATTAAAGGTGGATCTCGCCACAAAAATGTGTCACAGCTTCGCACCCTCATTAACTGGCCGACAGTAACCGGTTTGAGACGTGGGTTGGTTTTGGTGACACAGAGGTTAGTCATTTTATCCTGTTGCCATTCTGTCACTTTGATGGTTTCATACTTCTTTGGGTGGAAAAGGAAGAGGCATCGCCCATGTGCCAATTTGTACCCACTTTGTTTCGTAACTGAACAAAGTCAATTCCTACGATCCAGTTATGATCTACCAAAAACAAAAAACAAAAAAAGTAATGTTTTGAGTTTACAAAAGCAGAAACTTCAACGTAAAATAAGAAAAATAACAGCAAATGTGCATAAAATCTTCAGAAAATGACTTGCTCTTTCACAACGCATCGAAAGGAGAAAGGAAAGAAAATTTAAAACGTTTTCCTTTCTTACCTAAGACAAAATGGAGTCAATGTCAGTTTGAGAAGATGGTTTAACAAACTGGATAATTGAGAGAGAAATGACTACCTTTACAAATATTACAAATAAAAAAGCCCAGACATAATGTCACTGTGCCATGTTAAAAATGAACCTGTAGGCACCTCCACACCTGTAACCCGTCATGGGAAACAGCCTCGAACGGAGAACTGGGTTGAAAATACCTGTTTTAAGAAAGTTTTGGAGCAAGTGTAATCCTCGACTAAATCTGACTAAGATGGTTGGATCTGAAACATTCAACTGATATTTGGAAACCCTCTAGAGAAACTGAATTAAAACAACTCTGCCATGTAGTAAAGCACACATTTCTAGTTAATGCAAACTTGATGGGTGTTCCTTCTAAAAGATGAAGTCGTTATTTGGAAACAGCATTTTGCATTTACTTATGCTATCATTTCTGATACTAAATTTGGCTTGTTCTTGAACATTTAAATGCAACTAATATAGAAAAAACAGCCCTGTTATTTGAGGTCACGTCTCATGAGTTTCATTTTGTTGAAGCAGACTGTCTATTAAACGGATCAATTTTGAACGGATCAATTTTCACACTGTCAGAAATCAGTGATAGCATCCATATGCTGAATGGATAAGTATCCATGGGTAACCTAAAGAAGCTCATAAAGTGAAAGAGGTTAAAAAAAGATTTCACAGCCGTATATTAAATATATTTCGAGTTTCTTACAATGTTTCTGTGCTCCTAATACCTTAATATGATGTGACACGGCACATGTTGATGTGGGAAATTGATCCTTTGTGGTGAAAGTAAGAAGTAAACAAACAGTTTTGCCGAATGTCATCGTTTCCCCGCTGGGTGTTTGTCGGCGGGGGCCAAAGGGGGTGGAGGGGAAAACGGGAGTGGAAATGTCATAAATCAGAAGGATTTTAGAATCTGATGACAAACCTAATTCCTGTCTGCAAAGAGCCGGGCCGTGCCCCCCTCACTGTCATCGAAGCCGGCCTATAAACATCGCAGCTGTCACCCAAGCTCGAACGGAGCGCGAAGGGCATGCCATCGCTCCTCTCACATGCTCTCTTCCCTGGTCCATTTTTGGATCGGAGGGGCCGGCAAATTCCAAATTGCATTTTGTCACATTCGGACGCAGTGGGGGCTGGTCCGGGACGCTGTCGGTATCTCCCACAGAACCCCTCAGCCCTCTTAGGCCGAGGCATCTCCTGTCATGTCGGACCATCTGCTTGGAGTATTTACTCCTGCAAAATTACTTCAGACCTTCTTCCCCGACAAAAACTGTTAGCAAAATCCTAAAAGGGAAATGTTGGTAGGGGATGAGAGGCGGGGAGGGGAGAAGGATGAGGGTGCAGGGGGGTTATAACACACTGTGCTAAATGTTGTCACTGCGAAAGGTGAGTAGAGGAGCTTTAGGGGCAATTTTCCACTCAACAAACGCTGTGACTGCCACTCTGCGGACTCCTTCCTCTCCTCCACACACACCCACACACACACACACTCCTGCAGTAACAAGATAGCTCCCACAGAACCTGCTCGGTAACCTATACAACTAAAGCTGGCAACTCAGTCATTAGAAATAAAAAAAGAGAGAAATATAAAATTACACTTGGACATCCAGGCATCTGAGCAGCATGTCTCACCGTTCCAAAACTGTTGCTTCAACTTTAACCCAGAGCAAGACGAGACGCTGCATGTAGCACACAGATGTTCTGGGTAACTGCTGGGTTTCTGTTTTTTTTGTTGTTTTTTTTGAGTCTAGCTGATCCACTTCCAAATAAAAATCAAAACTTGTTATCTTTCCACGGTTGAAATATGTCATAAATAAATTATGTATCTCGGAGAACCAAAAAGCCCACAATGAGTTCTGTCTGTAACTATTTAAGGATTTGATGTCCTTGATTTCAACACAGTTCAGTGGGGTAACAGCCAGTTTCAGTAACAAACATTAAAAAAAATATATATATATGTACATGAGTCATGGAAACTAACAGGTGTTGACCTAATGGGTGATATTTATGCAAATAAAATCATATACATTTTCTAGGCTGGTGCTGTCCAGTAGTGTGTAGGTAAATCCTGGACAAACCCACAGAGAAACGTTACACAAGACAAACGATGCACATAAGCTCACTTCTCAATTCAAAGAAACCAGTTAATCTATTAAGCATCTTTTTGGACTTTGAGGGAAGTTTAGTGTAATTAGAGAGAGCCAGTAGGTTCATACATATGTACACGTGTAGGGAAAACATGTAAAGTCCATGCAAAACAACCTTCTATGTTTAAGACAACATTGCAAAAAAAACCTGTGACTGTATAGGCGCTCCATCAGCAAGCAAATGAATCAATAGCCACACAGTTTTATGATATGAATAGATATAATTTAGGAACTAATGTGAACAATCTGGGATTATTTAAGTCTCTCTTGAAGTTTGAAATTTCCCTAAAGATCTTCAAAGATCATTTAAGATCCTGAAGAAACTCTACTGAAGAAAGTCTTCTGATATGGAAACGGAAATTCACAGGAGGATTAATGAACCACAGATGGCAATGATGTTATATATATATATATACAATATATATATATATTGTAGAACTTGACAAAGTAGAACAAAAATACAGCATATAGAGGCAGTAGACATGATTGAACAGCTGCTCAGAACAACAACACAAGAGTCTGGGCTCTACTACTTCAGACAAAACTGAAGATCTAAAGCTGCGGTCACACTGCAGCTCGATGTGACCCAACTACCATTTTTTCTTTTTTTTCCCCCTTAATGCGACCCGCACCTGATCTTTTCATGACTGTCTGAACAGCACAGATCAGATTCTTTTCGAATGCGACCCGAGCCACTTGGATGTCAGATCCGTTCCCGATCTGAATCTGAACGTCTGATATGTTCAAACGTATAAACGGTGTAAACAAACGTCAAGCGGATTCACATGTGATTTTAATTGTGTTTCTTATTTAACGGAAACACAGCGACGGGAAAACTGTTTTATCGACATTAGCAGGATGTTGACAAAGTTTTGCACACATTTGTTAATGGAAACACACTGTTCAAAACAGTTTTGTTTTGTTTATCAGGCTACTGTTTAAACTCGCTGACAATAAAAAAGGGTACAGATTCATTGTTTCTATGACATCATACATACTTGTTTATAATTCCCTGAAGATCTGGTAAAAATCCAGTTTGCAAAAGAGATCGCTTATCCAGAATGGTCATCAGAAGGCATAAATTTATTGGTCACGATTTAAACGACGGCGCCAACAGGCAGTTTGGAAATCATCCAACAGTCTAAAAAAACAGGTGATCGTCACAGGTTGCAGAAAGATGACTTGTAAGTGTGTGACATCACACAAATGACCAATGTAGCAACGTCACCAGGACCTTTTGTCGGAACCAGCGGGCACATGACATTGTGAAGCTTCCTGTTGTATTTCCACAGGTACTGGTCTCTCCATGGTAACCCTGCTTTGTTTCTCAATATTGGCATCAGCTGACAAGCGTTTGGCCAGCAGAGAGAAGAAGATGTGCAAAGTGGAACTGATAAACAGAAGACATATTCACAATGACTAGGACCACATCAGGTTCGGCAATAAATTTGGGTTCTGATTCACCGACTCCTATGAACTGGTGCCAAGGAGACGGTCAGTGTGGTGCAGACACATGTTGATGTCAGTCGTGACGTCATGCTGTGAGGAGCGGTGGAGCTTCAGGTGCTCTCTGGACCCTGATGGTACAGTGCAATGAGTCTGCATGTCTTCCCTGCCCTGAGTCTGACTCAGATGTTTGAAGCGTTTCCACACGGTGGGTCTACGGTCCATTCAGGTCAACTTATCTTTTTTCCCCAAGGGAATGTGTGGGAATCAGTTTTGACCTTCTCTACAGATCTGCTGGATTTCAAGGGTCAGCTGTCAGCCGACTTCCTGCACCAGAGGAAACAACGGCTGTATGACTGAGACACTGAATCACCGTTTGTGCCCAGTGGCACACCCTGCCCTGGGTGTAAATGCCAGGGTGCGCCGCCGGATCATCTGTGTACCAGCGCCGCCAACTCCTTTATCCTTCCACTGTGCTACTGTAACCACTGCATTTCAGTCATAAAGTGGCCACAATGTTATTCAACGCAATGTCTGTTCACCTGTCTAAATTGAACTGAAATACATTTTGTGAAAAATTGATCAGAAAACATTATTTACGTCGGACTTTAAAGTCCTGAGATTCAATTTGAAGTTGACAAAGAAATATGTGAGCCATTGCTTTGATTGTATCTAAACTTAGTGTTAGGTTGGAGAAAATATCTTAATGGTTTAAAGTGAGGACATTAATTGTTGTCATATTGTCCAAGGTTAATCCTTCTTTAAAATGGCAGACTTTTCCAAAGTCGGTTTTCCAGAGTTCTCAGTGTTTCATGTTAATCTTAAAATTTTAAATTGAAATTCATGGCAGACATTTATCCAATGTGGAGGATTTAAATGAGGAACCTGGACAGAGACAAATGAGAGAAAAAGAAACAAAGAAAAGAACAACTGTACAGAAGGAAGGATAGACAAGAAAGGACAAAATCCATTAAAGGAAGGAATGGAGTTAGGCCAGCAGGAAGCAATGAAAAAGAGGAAGAAAGGACAAAGTGAAGTAGTGAAAATACAAATACTGAAAAAGAGAAAGGAAAGAAGTAGGGAAGAACACAAGGAAGGAAGGAAGGAAGGAAAGAAAAGAGGAAGGAAGGAAATAAGAGCTGAAAGAAGAAATGAATAAAACAAGAGAGGAGATCTACAAGGAGGAAAGGGAAAAAAGGATATTTAGAAGACAGTAAGGACACAAACAAGGCAGCAGAGAGGAAAGGTCATGTTTAGAAAATGAGAATGTAAAAAACCTTGAAAAAAATCATAGTATTTTTTTGTTTTTACATTATTTTTCCTTACCGTACATACCAAGAGCTGGGAAAAAACCCCCATAATTTTCCTTTAAATATGCGACAAATCATTAAACATTTGGAGTAAAAGTGACAAAACAAATGCAGTAAAGTTTCCCGTAACTTGCACATGACTTTGCCCTCATTGCCACTGAACCACTCAATAAAACACGTCACTGAGTCTCAACATCTCAGCCGTTCTGATGAGTTTTAAACCATCTCCACTCCATGCATCCCTCTGACCTTAAAGCAGCAACGGTTAACACATTTGAGAAGTCGTTTTGCTAAAGTAGGAACCCATCTTTCAACACCTTTTGCCTCTCTGTAGCCACAACAGAGATTACATCAGTCAGTGGAGATAACAGCCACATGGGGAGGATGAAGTCCGGCACCGTCAGAGAGAGATAGAGAGGAGCAGAGCGGCCAGCAGCAGGCTGCATTGTCATTTTCAGGAAGGCGACCGCGCTAATGGTGTTGTAATTGGATTCAGGCGGATTAGATGCCAGCGAGGGCAACGGAGCGCAGGCCAGAAACAGAAACACAACCAGCTCAAACACAACCTGTTGTCCAAGTCACGGCTGAGCGTGAGGTCTTCATCTGGACGGCGGGGCATGTGGGCCCGGCGCGTCTGATTGGACCCAACGCCGGTCAGTCTGAAACGGAGAGCAAGTAGGACGAGAGGAGAAAATGTGAAACGGCGATTCAAGATGTGAGGAGACGTCTCACGGTGTGAGAGCCTCCGACTTTAACCAAAAGATACAAAACACACATCTGGTTAGGGTACTGCTAAGTGCTGACATTAAATCAGGGGCGTCCAAACTTTTAGTGACATGGGCCAAAATGACCAACTCATAAAGACTCGCAGGATAAAAATAATAATAATAAAGAAAGAACAAATAAAATAAAATCACAAGAAGTTTTAAATTAGAATCGCCCTGCTCAACAAAATAAATAACCATTAAATATTTAATTTAGACATAGAAAATAGTCTAGTTTTTTTAAACAAATGTGTAAATTACAGAAGAGGATTTAGAGCAGCTGGAAAAAAGAAATCAGACTTTATCTCAGAATTCTGAGATTAAAAGCAGAAATCTTTTTGTTTTATTGCGCCTAGTCCTCTTCCTTGGTAAGTCATTACTTTAATCAAAATCGTTTTGCATGTTTTCATCCTTGAAAGAAAGGCAACCAGTTTCCTATTTTATTTTGGGTTCACGGTTGAAGAAAACAGAAAAAGATTTAGCGACAAAAACACAATTTAGGTCACTATTTTTTTTGTCTATAATCTGAAAAGACCAACACTTTGTGTCGTACCTAATGGTTTGTGGGAAGATTTAAGTTTTATGGGTTAATGGTTTTGTCCCAACTGAAAAAAAAGAAAAAGTGTCCATCTTCATCAGCTGGTTCTGAATGTCATGAAGCATATACGCCTAAGAACACAAAACAACCAACAACTGAGGATCAGTGAGATCTGGCTGCTGTTAGTTTCTGAAGGGAGGGATTAAACTGACTGCTGGAGTGAAATCACGTCACTCAGTCTTTCAAAACAATCTCTGAAGACGGAGGATAGCGTAACAAACTGACCGAAAAGCCAAACTCTAAGATGCTCTACGGTGTTTAGACAGCAAATGCTCGCAGAACGATCAATTCTGAAAAGGTGAGGGTCGGCTTCTCTCAGACATCGTGAAATCTGTTCCGAGGAAGTAAAACTAATGAAGTCCATCTGCTTATTGGAACCTTCAGTTTCCTTTCAAACCTTCTCCGACCATCGACGGATGCTGCAGAGTATCCCTTACTCAGTTCCTGACAGCTGTGATAAGAGCCATGTGTGTCTAGAAAATGTCGACGCTCATCCAAGGAGCTTTCTGGACATTTTCAGTCAAGGTAAAAATCAATTCAAACCTTTAACGTAGCGCAACCTTTGATACATAAACTACATTACCTCAAACTACAAACCTATGACTTTCTTTGTATCATTGTTATAATTTTTTATGTTTTATTTATAGAAAGGTAATACTAATCAACTTTTTTTTTTTATCCTTTCTGCTTCTGGAAGTAATATAGAAAAGCATTATTTTATTTTCTAAAATTGCCCCTCAGGGAAGAATAAAGGAATTTGAATCAAAATGTTTCTTAGCATGTATAACTCAACGATAAAACCGTCTCTTTTTTCTCTTCTCTATCTGTCAGCTTTGTGGTTCAAAGGCCTTTGGAGTAAAAATAGGCTATGAAGTAAAAGATGATCCAGCATGACCTTCTGATGCACCTGATACTGCAGCATACAGTATGTGCTAAGCTAAGCTATACTAAGCTAAGGGTGCCACAAATTTTTTGTACACCGTATGTACACGTGTAAAATAAAAAAAAATATCTAAAAACTACTGAAATGAGTAGCAATGATTTGACTCCATGGATTAAGATTCAATCACCACACCATGCTGGTTGCTTGAAGTGTCTCCGCTAGCTGTGTTAGCAGTTAGCAATTATTTGACCAAATGTACAGTTCATTTAATATTCATTCCTTTAGGATCAGAAAGTAATGAAGCCTGGAGAAAAGAGCATCAATTGTTAAGTCATGGTAAATGTAACTTACACTGTAGATTTCACAGCCTTCATCCCAATAAATGTTGCATACGAAATCCTGGGTGCATCATAGGTGACCCATGTGCTTTATAAACAATTCATTTTCAAGTTTATTTCAGTATATTTTAATTACATGGTGCCATTGTATTTTAAAAAATGTCATTTCAGGACTGATAACAGAACAAATCCAATTTCTAATCAATCAATTCAATCACTGAGACTGTTCCAAATGCATTGACATACATCCCACTTCAATCCCAGTTATAATATAGAGTCTAACCGTATTAGATGTTTTACAAAAGGACTTTGATTTTATGTTTCTAATCGAATAAAATCGATGTTCTATAAAAAAATCTCAAGGTGAGTTTTTTTTAATTACAGCAGCAGACACATACGTAAATACACTGTAAAAAGTATCAACCTTGTTTGTTTAAATATAAACAATACTGAAACAAAAAAGTGGTTCAGATAAGCCGACATATGCAAGGGATAATAATAACATGAGCTATTTAAGAAACGGTTGATTCTATTATTATTAAAATACTAAAATAAACTGTCACAATAAAATAGATAATGTAAGCTCATTTCAAAAATGGTTCTCAAATGACTTCAACCGTTATCCATCAAGCCAGCACAATTTTTAATATCTAATTTTGATGCCATTATGATTTGAACGGCTGCATCTGAGGGGCGGCTAAGCTAACTGAATTAGCCATCAGGTGTGTTGTGCTAGGAGACTAGCATTCCACGTTGGAAAAGCGGTTACACACACAGAGCTTAGAGCTTTCTCACAGACAAAAAAAAAAAATGTTATTGCTTTTTTTCCTGTACGACTAGAAAACGATGGATTGAATCCAGTTGAGTGTAGCTACTAGCCACCGGCTAACATCCTACCAACAAAACATTATATCCTGATGCTGCAGTGAATAACTGAGATAAAACCTGAAGTGTGTATGAAAGTAGGGCTGTTGTAAACAAATATTTTAGTAATCGGGTAATCTATCGATTATTCTTAAGATTAATCAAGTAATTGGATCAAAAAATATTATAAAATAAAATTAACCTGTAACAATAATAGCTCACTTTCTAAGTTAACCTGAAGAAAAGTTATACAAGAATCTGAAGTTATATTCAATTTAACAATTAAGAGGCAGTCTCACAAATACACTAATGAAGAAATGTCTATACTCCAGCAGCTTTTAGTTCATGTATTCATCTTCAGTCAGTTTAAGAGATTAACTTTGTGTTCATGTTAGTGACGGGATTTGAAACCTTAATTCGTCACACTCAGAAACTCATCTACCAGCCATGTACCGCCACGATGATTTCTGCCACCCGTTTGTTCAGACCAGGATGATATGAAATTTATTGTGCGGTTCGTCCGTAAAGCTACGCTCACACTGTAACCGTCAACTACTCATCCGCCCGCCATGTTCAGTCTATCTGCTCACCTGTATAAATACTCTCGCAGTTCTTCCCGCCGTTCGCTCTGAACCAGCAGCTCCTGGAGGAGAAAAGCTGCCGTACTCCAGGCAGAGTGTCAGTCATTTTATGGATGTTTATTGGTCCCCAAAAAACGATGAAAACCCGGGTGTTATCATCAATCAATAAAATCCCCACGGGCCGAACTTGAAAAAGTCAGAGCGCTGTGCAACGCAAATAATGTCTCGGTCAGAATACATAAAACAACTTAACAAAGCTTTGAGGCAGGTAAATTTTCCTCAAGGAATTTTATTAATCAAGGTATTCTTGAGGAATCGTTTCAGCCCTATATGAAAGTAGTGAAGACTACAATCATGCAAGCATACAGGTACAACAACTGATTACTATGGAAACTGAGCACAGACTGGACATTATTACATAATGTTTGAATATTATGTTTTAGGAAAGAAAAACTCAAAAGTTGAATTTCTCCTCCAAAACAAACTTTTTCAGAAAATAGTACATGAAAATTAGTTGATCAAAATAAATGATGTGACAAATGTTCTGGACTCTAAGACAATTAAAAATATCCCTGGTGATTTTTGCTATGATTTTCGCACCTGTATCCTTTCACTCATGCAGTTTTTGCCTCTCTCTCTGTGTGTGTGTCTGTTTGCGTACTGTAACTAAACGCCAAAGCCGTTCACACAGCACACACGGCCCCGGCCAGCTTTTGTCTTCCAGCTGTGCATTTCAGGGACTTAAAAAGAGGGCTTGGAAGAGTTCAAGCAGTTGTTCAGTGTGTGTGTGTTTTTTTTTTCCTTCATTATTATTTTGTTTGACAAAGGTTTTAGGAGCTCCGCGAACATGTGCGGCCGCTCCAGATTCCACTGGAGGAAAGGAAGAAAGAGGAGCCGTGCTTCCTGTTTTCCTCTCCGAGCGGCACAATGGGGCCCGGGTGTGATTCAGCTTTCAACAGGCCTGTTACCAGGGATTATCCCGGCGTTGTTCAATAGCGTAATCCGGGACCCCAATACTGTGTTGTTGTTGTTTTATCAGAGCAATAATTCAGGCACTTTGCTCCCTGACGGCTTCGGAAATGTCACCGTGAAATTTCTGCGAATCTGTCCCTGGCCTCTGCCCAGCCAGTGCAGGTGAGCTCCATGAAGCGGCGCAGCTGCCACTCGCAAACTCGCATTCAGACACGCACTGGCATGTATGGCCCCCATGAATAGATTGATGGTGATGGTGAGCAGTTTGGGGAGCGAGGGGGCGACCAAGGGTTGCTGTGAAACCAAGCCCAACACTCCAGCACAGCGGACACACTCTGAGGCCCCAAAGACGCAGTAGCATTTTCTTTGACAAGCAAAAGTAAAGGTGATTTATAGAAGGCATGTGTGTTTGACTGAAGAATGCTTTCAAATCTCTTTTCCTTGTTCATCTCATTTCCCCTTTTAGTGTTAAACAAAGTTCCTGTAAAAGTGAACAGAGTGTTGCAAATGGACGGCTTTCATAGGTCCGCCGATCATAAAATACACTCATAAGAATTGAAATTGCTCATCATGATAACCAGTTCTGTTCGCTAGCATTGCCCCGCACAGGCATAATTTCACATAATGTGTAAATATATCAATTGTCTTTGAAATGTTGAGTGTGAAATAGTGAATTGAATGGGGGATGGGTTGACAGCAACAAACTAGGCTAGAAACTTCACATCCATATACTTTAACCACAGTATTTAAAGAGATAAGTTGAAACAAGAAGATGAAGAAAACCCATCTGAACTTTTAAACTCCACACAGAAAGACCCCAGGATTGGAACCCGGGACCCTCTTGCTAAAAGGCAACATTGCTACCAACATGCAGTATTTACGCTATTTGCTGAAGATTTCACATTTTGTTCTATTTGAATTGTTCGTTCAGAGATTCGGACCAAACCATAAGTGTGATCTTCTGCTAGCGGTTATATCTAATGGACACATCAATGTGTTTTATTACAAAATACAATGCAGAGATTATTAAAAAATGATTTGAAATCATTGGTTTTTCAATTTTGATACAAAACAACCGAATGTGTGGATTGATTTGTAACATACAACATAAACTGCAAAAGTACAAAACAATAACAGGTTTCGTTTACGCTTTGCAGACGGTCAGAATGTTTCGGACCTGGTAGAAACCATGAGTTGACCGGTTTGTTGTGTGTTTAGTGTCAGGTCTCTCTCAGAGGAGTCAGAGTCAATGTCCAAACCAGACCCCTCATTTCCTGCCTTAACAGTTTCCTTTGTTTTAAAATGATCACAGTTGATTTTTTTTGGTACTTCTTTAGCTGAATAAATTGCTCTGTTACTTTTAATAAAACTCATCTGGGAATTTAATCAGTTACATTTTGACACAGTTTGACTTGGAGTACCTTTAACACCACACTCCCGCCTCATGGAGGCTCCATAGGGAGCTCAGTATCCGGGTCACCTGCCCGGTCAGTCACCCAATCTGCTGGATCTCAGAGAACCTGCTGCACCACCACCGCGCCGCGCCGGACCTCTCTCATTTGGGCCCCGCAGGGGGCCTTTGTACTCAGCAGGCCCCCGGTCCTGGCACCGGGGGACAGCGCAAGACGGGCCTGTCTCCATCTGGACCGGGGGCGTCTTTATCAGAACCACCTGCCACCATATCTCAGACATCTTTTTCTTTTTTTCCCTCTCCTGAGGAAGAGGAGAAATTACCTTGAGGTGTTTTTCTGTTGACCCTCACGCCACGGCTGAGAGAGCGAGAACTCATCGGAGAGTTTTTCACTCCTGTGTGTAGATCCTGACATTCACACCTTACAGGCTCTTCAGGCAATCTATTTGGAATCAGCATTAGGTTTTTAAGGTTTTGTAAAGCTGCAAATGAAGAATTAAATGTTCAATAATTTAGGGAAAGAAATGAAAGAACGTCACTTCTGTTCTTCAGATTCAGACGCTTCACCGTGTAAGAACAGTTTACCTCAATGAAAACCAATGAAAAGCCCACTTAGCTCCTAGTGATTTATTTTCAGAGAACATCTTGAATTAAAAGTATGGAGTTTGACTTTATTAAACGCAGCGTAGTAAAATACATTTACAGAAAACAAGCAAAGGAAGGACAGTGGTGAGGTATGTTTGCGTGTTCAAATGAGTGTGTAGAAGTGTGAAGGTGTTTTTATACCCGCCTTTCTCACATCCTACAGCATCACCCAATAAATTACTATTCATTCAACTTGATTATAGCATTCTTTAGCTTTAATAACATAAAGCTACATAATTTTAAAAGTTTAATCAGTAATACTTTTATAACAAATTTATGTCAGATCATGATTTCTTGGTTAATGTCAAGTTGTCATAACAAAGACATTTTGAATAATGTCAGCTTTGTATTAAAAGTGTCATGATTTACCAAATGACACTTTATGACAACAGTCATAAATATTCATGAAGTCTTACTCATGTTCATGATAGGTGTTATTACATGTTTATGACAGGTGTTATGTCATGTTTATGACGGTGTCATGACAGTCTTATTCACAACCCATCAAATAAAGTGTTACCCATTCTTTCTTAATTAGTATTTTATATATCCATCTCTATAACTGGTACAATGTGTTCATATATTCATGGCATTATGAACAAACATCAATTATTTTTAACATGTTAAAATTATTTATAAATCAATATACCATAATGCAGTAACAACTTCACTAAACAACAACAGTAACACTGATAATAGCACGTTCATTATTTAATTGGTATGCAGTGATGACCATCTTCTTCAATTACATTTTAAACTGTTTTGTGTTTGGACAGTGATTGATTTCCATGTATAAATATTGCGTCTGGAAACCTGCTAACACTATTAATACCATGAAGAAACACAGAGTCCTACCTATGAGAGAGAGACTGATTAACGGCCAGAGAAAGTAGTGAGAACATGCAGAAAAAGAAAGAGCCCAGGCAGGGATTTGAACCCTGCACCACTGCACACTCCTTTATTTCTATTGCATATTAATTAAACTAATACCATAAACACTTCAAGCGTTTTACTGGAAAGCACAGTTATTGTGTCTTTTTGATTGCAGAGTGTTTATATTCCATTATTGTTTGGAAAATTGATCAAATTCAGTCGGATCAGAAGGCGTCTGGTCGTATAAATTCCCATTTGGTTCAAGGCGGAAAAGGGAAGCGTGCCTACTTCGAGTCGGGAAAGTGGAGGAGTTTAAGAATCTCGGGATGAATGAGAGAAAAATGGAGCGGAGGGTAGAAAGGCGGATTGGTGCTGCGTCCACAGCGATCTGTGCCTCGTTTTCTCATAACTTCTAACTAGCATGCTGGATTGTGACGGGGTCACACGATAACCCACGGTGTCCCTTTTATGTCTTGGCGGTGGCTTGGATTTGACCGAAGTCCTTTTGGCTTCTGTTTATCCATCTGCCTTTTTGAAAAACGAGACAGGTCCTCAATTGAATTAAGATTTGGGAAGTTTATTGGCTACAGGTCCACACTTCTCACAGACCATGTGTGCCCCTCTTTATCACTTTCTGACTTGAGATGACTTCATGCTGGAAAATGCTCAGTTCACCACCACATCGCGCCTGTATTTTTGATAAAAAGTTGGTGGGGGGAAGATGTTCTGATGCCGCTCTTTATGTGTGGCTGTGTTCGGAAGCAGAAGTGGAAGGTTAGAAGCAACCTCACACATGGACTGCGTTACAGCGCTTCACTGGAGGGACGGTCAGTGCAGAAACGCTGTAGAGATTAACTTTTCTGTCTGTCTGTCTAGGTAGCTAGCTAGATATGAAGCTAGATTTTTAGCTAGATAGCTAGACAGCTAGAATGGAGAGCTAGGCAATGCTATTTATAGCACAGATTGATGCTACAGAGAGCTAGCTATCTGTTTGAAGATGGATTTCCATCTAGAAATGGATAGCTAGCTAGCTAAATCTTGGTAGCTAACTAAATCTTGTGTAACACTCACGATGTGTTTACAGTTAATAAACAGAATATAGGATAACAATAGGACCAATGCTAGGTTCGGCTACTGGAGTAGAAAAAGCGTGTGTGTATTAATGACCACAGACCAGAAAAATAGTTTAAACTGCCGGCTTATTATTTGTTAGAAAAAGAAAACAACAACAATATTACAAACAGTTGACATACAATAACATGAATTCAATTCAAAATAGTTCCCCTGTTTCTTCTAGGAATATTTTATTTAATATTTTAAATCTAATTTTGGTATTAAAGGATACTATTTATTTCAACCTAGGTTATAGTTCTATTTAAGTTCAAGTTGATACTGTTAATTTATTTAATTTACAGTTTGGTTGTTTTTAATCTTTTAATTCTATTTTAGTTAACTAATGTTCTTTTTAAGAAGTTAAGGGTTTTTTAATTTCCTGTTTTAATCCTTTCTTGTTTCTATTATAACCCAACAGACAATTTTACATTCCACACACCAACAATGTATATTGAATGCAATTCAAGAAAAGAAAACAATAAAACACAATAGAAATAATCCAGCAAAGACCGAATAACTTGTGCTTCAAATCAATGTCTTTCCTTTCTGAAGATTCTGGAGGGTTAATCCCGTTTCTCTGAATCCACTGCTTTGTTTAGCAGGAAAACATGGGCAGATCATACCAGTTTGGATGATTCGAAATGTCCAGCAGAGGGCGTAGCTCCTACTAGACGACGGTCACAGGGCTCCTGGGTTACGGCTCGCCATCTTGTTTCTCATTAGCGGAATCCAGTTCAGCAATCAACTCGGAATATCCCGGTCCAATTTCAGCGGAACCTTAAAAAGGCCTGGTTTAATAACCAACAAAGCATAACAAAAGTTCTTTTAACTTTGCTCCTGGCTGAATAAAGCAATATACTCGCCAATTTGGCGGTTGAACATCGTATGTGGGGGGAAACATGCTTCACCCACAGTAGTTCATCCGTTACTTCCACGGGTTTTGAACATAAAACAACATAAATGTGCAACTTTAGCTTTCCGTTTCAATGAAATAAAATAATCTTACAAATAACGTCTTTCACAGAAAACAAAATACACTTTTAAACTCACCAAGTTCAGTTCAGTAGCATATAATACTTTCGAACGCAGTCAGTAAAAAATGCGGAAAGCTCCTTCTCCAAAAATGGAAAACGTTTCCAGACAGCAGGTAGACTTTTTAAATCGTCGATTTCTCTTATCCTTCTCCCTTTCACAGCACAACTCT
>CAEGAG010031756.1:0-35904 GCA_903067065.1 Brachyrhaphis terrabensis | reverse complement strand
AGAGAACTGCCTGCCTCACCTCCAATCTGTTCTCTGCTGTTTCTGATCGCTGCTCAGCATGAAACACGTTACACAGACAGTTAGTGACAATAGAAAACACTGTACATTACATACATAACCTAAATTAATGGAAAATCATCTCATATGTTAAATGTTTTTAACCATTTTATTGGCGACGTACAGACAGGAGGACATGCTCTCAGAATGGCAGCCAGTGCTGTTAGAGAGGTTGATCAATCCCAGGTGAGGCTCAGATCGCTGCTGCCTCACCGGCTTCGCTTCCGAGCATTTGAATGGGAAAATGCGAAAATTTTGCGAGTTTGAAGAAAAAAATAATCACAATTGGTTAGGCTAAATGAAAAATAGGTACTTTATAGTACAAACCACAGGGTGAAAATAGCAATAGAAAATATTTTATCATTATATATTATTTTTCCATGATGACAGGTGAGGCTCAGCCTCACCTGCCTTCTCTGACCGCACGTCACTGGCGTAGACAGTGATACTGAGCATTGAAGTGTTTTACAGTCTCTAACAGGTTCCATTAATTCTGACAAGTTTTTCTCTTCCTGTTGAAGAATAACATCCCCACAGCATGATGCAGTCAGAACCATGTTTTATTGTGGGGATGATGTTTTCAGGGTTCCACGCATAGCATACTGCATGTAGGCCAAAAAAACCCCAACAACAAAACATTCAATTCCTTTATCATTTGACCAGGGAAAAAGAAGAAAAAGATGCACAGATTCCTAACATATTCCATGGCAGGATTTTTCCAACGTCAGTATGTTTCTCAGCGACTTTAATTAACTGCATTGCCATCGCAAAACAGAACACAGGCAAGTCTTTTGGGGGTTTGGTTTGGAAAAGAAAAGGCTTTTAGGACATCAGATTAGAGGATTTTCTACAGAAGCAATCGTCAGCATCATATTGACCAACCACTGTCCTAACAAACAAGCTAGTATGAATTTTCGAAAGCATGTTAGGACTAAAATTCATATGCTCATTGATTTGCTCTTCAGCTGACCTGTTGATTGCCAGCAGCCCATTGCTGAGCAAGGAACATGACTGGGTCACCCAGTGGGACGGCAGCTGTGTGTGTGTGTGTGTGTGTGTGTGTGTGTGTGCGTGGATTTGGGGAAGGGGGCCCGACTGTGGGAAATGTGACGTAACGTGAGTTTCGAGCTGATTTGGGTCACCGAAAGAGCAAATGTGCATCGAATGTGGATCAGAGAGAAAGCGTTTTATACTTGTGTGTGTTTGCGTGTGCGAACCATCTGTCCTGACAAGATTACTGGAGTGAGACAAGAAGTCAGACCCGACTAGATTAGAGTATGAATATAGGGCAGGAGAAGGAAAAAAAGGAGGGGAGGAAAAACAAACAGATAAGTGGAGGAGATGAAGGATTACGAGCTGAAGTGCAGCAGCAGACGCGACGACTTTAGGTTTTTATTTTTTGGACGCTCAGACGGTGTGTTGACACTTAGACGGTCTGTGTTTATCATCCAGGTAGCATTTGATGCCAATCGCGCCCAGGAGAGAAGAGCTCCCGATTGAAAGCCCATCGCGTCGCCATAGCAACCGGGCCCTACTTTTTCTTCCCCTCATTCAGTTCACGTCACTTTGACTGGCAGTGGGTTTTATGTGCACAGCGCTCTTGCATACATATACACTGATTCACAACTCTTGTTATGTTCATGCAATTATACACACACACACGCACACACCCATTTGTGTTTCTGACCATGTCAGCACTTTTTTACTGACTTAAGTAACTCCATCTAAACATTACACCTAACCCTAATTCCAAACATAGCTCTACCTCTAAAAACGGGATTTAACACACTAGAACTGGGCTTAGGTTCCCTTAAGTCCTATTGAAAATGTCTTAAATAGGTGACATAAGAAAGTACACATATACGGATTAACTTTTAGGACAACATCTCAAGAAAGACATGCATGTCTGTTTGTATTTTTCACAAATTTAAATATCTACACTTATTCTGCCTTCACTTTTATTCACAAACTCATCCACTTGTTCCAGTCACCCAGACTCTTCTCGCAGCATGCGGACACACTCGTGCAGCAAAAAGAAATATATTATTAATAATAATAATAATAAAAAAAGCAAAACCAAGCATATACTCATCATCCCTCATCCACTATTTTCTCCCGAGACGAGTGACGGGCTGGCAAAGAGTTCCCCAAGCTGTTGCCTTGGCAACTCCAAAGACTAGTCCTCGGTGGCCATGACAACCAGTGATGCACATCCGGTTGCAGTCCGTTGATTTTTATTTAGACTCCTGGCAGGGGGGCCGTCGCCTGTGTGTTGGCATTTCTCTCCTGATGGATTTGTCTGTTTAAATACATGTGGCTGTGTTCAACAGGTGGAGAGTGAGGTGGTGTCACGTGTGTGTGTGTCCGTGTGTGTGTGTTGCGTTTTGTAAATATTATGATAAATTTGAAAAAGGAGAAAGTGTATTATTTTTCACAATGAAACATGAACATAAATTACTGAAGTTATTTACTGGAGAAGAAATTAGTGGAAAACATTTGGTCTTAAAGACAATCATACACAGGGCCAGCCTGTGGCTTAAGCAATACAGGCAAATGCTCAGGGTGCTAGAGACTAGGGGCGCCATGAAAAGGGTCAAGAAAAACCCTTCTTTACCCTTCACATGTTTATTTAAAACTAGTAAGTAATCATATAACTTCCTAGGTAAGCTGCATTGCAAAAAAAAATTAAAAATACTAGACCTAAAAATAATCATCTATTGCTTTATTTGCCCGCCCTCTCTATTAGATGGTTTGTTTGAGCAGGATCCTATGTTACTTTGCTGCACAAGTAACTTCAGAAAGTATTATGTCAAAATGTCCTAAATTGCCTGGTTCCAAAGGAAATGGAAACAGTTTAACCTTAATTTTCCAACATTAGATCATGTTACATGTGCGTTTCTATTTTAAATCTTCATATCGATAGTATGGATTGGTTTATCTTCCAATGAGACTCTCATATGGGCCATTGCGTACACATTAGTAAATCAACACTGCGACAGAGAAACCTATACCTAATCACTTTAAATAGGCTCATAAAATTAGCTCATGTTTCTGCACAGAATCCATGAGAATGAAAACGCATCCCCGCGGCTTTTACTGAGGACCAAATTATATCAGTAAATCATTCTGCCCATGTTAATTGTTCCACCAGGACACCATGAGAGGCTGTTCATGTGGAAAAAAATCCATAGTGTCCATTAGGGACGTAGACGCAGGTCAGTATCGGCTGACGGAAGAACGCGGGGATAAACGAAAGCCCCCAAAAGAAACTGTATCAGGCATGAGAAGTGGTAGCTTTAGGGGGAAGAAAGAAGGTGCTTCACGGTGGAGAAGGTTGAGCTTTTAACCAAGAGTGTATCTGAAGACCACAGGCCTCAACGGTGTTGAAATCCCTCAATGCTGATCTTTGGAAAGTGTTGGCTAAAGATTCCTGCTCAGACGCTCCTTCACCTTTTCCCTACATCTTCATCTCAATCTTATGCTTTCTCACACATATATCCCCCCACCTTCCTCTTCCTCCCACCTTCACCCGCCGCCCCGCTGTGTGTGACGCTGAGAGTCCCTGACAGCCATATAAATAATCAATAAGTCCAGACCCCCACTGATGTCTCTTTTTTGCCAAAGACTCCTTTAAACGACCTTACGAGTGTCGAGCTGAAGCTTGTTTACGTCACACCTAGACAGGTGGGGGTGTGTGTGTGTGTGTGTTCAGCCTGACTGCGTGCAGAGGACTTCAGACGAACATGAGGGGAAAGTAAGAAAGTTGTGTCAGTGATGGAAGAGGAGCGGGGTCGCTTTTATATATATATATATATATATTCGGTGTATGAAGAAACGGCAAAAACAACAAACCTCAACGGTAAAATTCAGGAGTATGATGCAAGAATATAGAATCAGAATCAGCATTTAGCACAAATGGCATTTTACAGAAAGCACAATGAAATCTGTTTCTGTACATCCCATCCAAAGAACAACAACAACAACAAAAAAAGATAAACAAACAACATTAGACATGGGTAGACGGTTGCCTGAGGCGACGGTAATCATGGGTGGTGCTGCCCTATGAAAAGATTGGATCAAATTATAGAAATCAAACGATGTAGAAAGCTTTTAAAAAAATGGACGATGTGAGTTGACTGGGAAGGGATTGCGGCGGTACAAATGTTACCTGAAACGATCCCTCTGTCATCTACATATGCTTTGCAGTTGTTTACCTGTTAATAACGTACTTTGCGTATGAAGGATACTTTAAATTGCACACCTTTTTGGCCTTCTTGGTGTCCCATAGTCGAGGAAATCTTTTGTTTACAAAGATTCACATGCAATCACATCTGTGTCAATGCACACTAATTGATGACACAAAGACAACATCACAGGAGTTTTTGAGCAAAACTGCACGAAAAGCATGGGTGTTAAAACACCTACATCCCCCACTGATACGACGCCAACAAGTCAAAGATATTCAAACATTGATCTGTTAAGCTTTTATTTGTCTTCCTTATTTATTGTTGTAATAACTTTCCTATCTTGTGGCAATGCAATAATCAGACTCTACTATCGACCACTGTGTAGCAGATCGATCCCCCTATCAATGCAAATGCTGTTTGTTGATTCCTGCCTTGCTTAAACCAGTTTGGTTGGTGCTAAGGAACGAGTTCTGAATTGCTTTCGCCCCCGCACTCCTTAGTTTTAAATTTTCCTGATATACCGGTGGACAGCCTTTTACTGCCTTTAAGGTGTTCAGAAAAGGTCTTACAGTGGTTTTGCATTTTGAAAAAAAAAATAAACCTATCAGAAATTTCTGTGTGCGGTCACTAGGCAGAGTTTGTCTGCTTGGAGTGGAGAGGGAGAGTTCTGCTTCCTGCTCTGAATACCTTCAGCTTTACATTTGAATGCCTCATGGACGCGAGGTCTCCTTTGCAGGATTCTTTCTGTATGGAATATTTATGTGTTTCTTCTACCTTCACTGCACAAATTAAATCAACTATGTTTGGTTAATTGGCCATTTCTGTTGCCCTTAGGTGCGACAGTCCTTATGTCCCTTTATTGGCCAGGTGACGAACTAGTGGCCTTTCCGAGATTTGCCCCAATATTCGTCTGTTCCGTTCAATGTGTGATAGATGTGGGATTTGCACTTCGACTATGTTGTTTTCCCGTTGGACTAGACTAGATTATCAGAGTTACAACTCAGGAAATACCAAATAGAAAAGTCCGCCCCCGATATCGAGTCTCGCCCAGCAGCATAGAGCATGTAAAAGTTTTCTGAAATGTGCCAGTCTAAACAATTTCCAACACTTCTCATGGTTTATTTGATATTAACCTGTTATCCATAACAGTTTGAACAAAACAGGAAGCAGAGAAGCTGCTCTCCTCACAGACGGTTTGATCCAGCTCCTCGCATGAGAGCGAATGCTATGAGTGAAAGTAAATATGTTAGGAATATGCAGGCAGAGCAAATCTGTGACCAATCCGCAACCAACAACACGGGCAGGTACAGGTCTGTGTTGCATCTCATAGAAACAACATCCCAGACCGATTTCTTACTAAATCAGTCTGTAGACTATTACAGGAATCAATGTAATATACTTACACATCAGACATGTTTTCTTTTTGAGTATTGTAGTTGTGACTTGGGTGTGGAGCGAGGGCCGGCTGGCCATCGGGAGTACCGGGCCTTTTCCTGGTGGGCTGGTGCGGCCGAAAAAAGAAGAAATGTATGTAGTTGGACTCCATACCATCAGTGGCAGTGGTGCACCAATTCATTGGGTTTTAGGGGTTGGCATGCGGGGGATGGTTTTGGGGTAGCGGCTGCTTTTTATTTTAATTTCTCTCCCTCACTTCACAACACGATCAGGTGTCCATGCTGACGTCCCCCATAGCAACGGATGTGCCACTTCCATTTGTGAACGTTTCCCTTTTCTGTTTGAAAGTAGTTGATAGTAGTTAGCGGCAAAACAAATTGCCATGCCATATATTACCCAAAAATGAACTCCTAATAAAGTCAGAAAGGTCTAAACCTCTACTCTGTTGGGAAGATTATGCCAAAAACCAGTTCAGATACCCAACATCTCTCCCTACAAACCAGTTTGGTTTTTTTTCCTGACCTTTGCTGGCACCTTTCCCCTAGACAAGTGAATTAATTGAGAGAGCGTTAATTGAGCCCGCTTGTTCAATTCTAATGTTTTCCTCTTCTGAGCTACTCTGAATGTACAAGAAGCAATTTGCGGAGTGAGAATCTGGCCTTCTCTGTGGGAGAGTGGCTGCTGTGAGAACCTTTTAATTACAGCAGCTCGAAAGCCAGCGCCAAGTTCATGCTTTTTCGCCATGGAAAACCATATGATCAGGACATGGCAGCGCAGATGAAGACGAAGACGGGACGAAAGAAGGAAAGAAAGTCCGAATGACAGATCGAATGAAAGCTTGGCGCTCTGATTTCAATTGAAGACAGAGAAGATGGAGAGCTGTGGCGCTCGGAAGACACAAGTGTAGAAGGAGAGTCGGATAGATGGAGTGGCTCTCCGCTCGAGCAAGCGATCTATTGTTACCATGGCAGCACCGTCTCTCCCGTCTCCGTGGGAACGACCGAATCCTGTTGCAGCTTGACTATGGCTCTAGGCAAACGGGAGAGAGCGGGAGAATGAGAGGGAGAGAGGGGGGAGAGAAAAGGGAAGTAGAAAACAGCAACAGCACGGCTCTGAGTTCAGCCCAGAGCGTTTAAGCTGACCTGGAAAAACGTTGGACTTGTGCTTATTCTCTCTCTATCTTTTATTCCCACTGTACATCCTCCTCCCCCCACCCTCTCATCCACCCTGTTCAGTAAACCCTGAGCAGTTTTATTTAACTTTCTTTCCAGGTTGCTTTCCTTTAATCGTGGCGTTGCATTTCCAGCTACATGCTGTGGCACATGACCACAGCAGCTCGCTTGTTTGTGTGTTTACCAGTCCATTTGTTTGTGACCCGGCTCCAGCCCATTCACACAGCATAAGTAGCCCTATTAGCGGGCCAACTAGCCAAGAAAACAGATGATCCCCTCTGACAGAGCTCCTATTGTTATGATCGGCCGCGAACAATGCAGCCCTGTCTCCCACAGCACAGTGGTCGATTCACGCCGGCATTCAGCCGCCGGTCGCCACTCCATCGGCCGCGGGCGAGGCAGAGGACGCTCAGAAGCTTTATTGTAACGCGGTGGACATGCGGGACTCCGTTGATTTATGAAAATGTTATTGCTTTGGGTTGCAACACGTTCAAAGGCCAACTTTCCTGGTGACTTATTAGTTCTTGTTTTTGTTATTGCAAAACTAAATATTACAATGGCTGTTTTTTTGTTTTTTTTACTTCAAAAAATTAATGACATAAATCAAGAAAATGTGATATTCCTCCTACAGGAAGTAATATTTGTGCATTTTAATAGATGTGCATTTACCAAATGAACATGGAAGACAATAAAGATTTGACTGTAGATTCTTGAATATTTTCCTCGTTCAAATGGTCTAACAACACCTGGTAGTGTGGCCTGGGGGCCATTTTTCTGCATGGCCCCTGGCTGCAGGACAAGAATGTAACTAATTCGGCACTTTTGTCATTTTTTTAGCATAAAAATTTCAATTGAATTCTTCTTTTAACGAAAAGTGTTGGGCACAAAGCATTTTCCTTTAATACCACTCCAGTGTTTTGTTTTAATTTTAATAAATTTTTTACTCAGAAAACAAAACAAAGCAAAAAAAAAACAAAAAAACTATTGAGTTATAGTAATAGAGAGTTCTTATATTTCTTTTTCAAAGAAATTCTCATTTTTTGTCGCTGGAAACAGACTAAAGGATTTTCTAGATCAAATAATCTAAAACAGCATTACATAAAAGTAGGAAACTGTTTCCCTGTTATTAAGACAAAACATGAGACTTTGTTTTATTAAAATATTGCATGTTTAATTTATTGCTGAGCAGATGAAGAAAAATTTCACAACAAAATCGTTTTGCGCTTTAAGTTGGAAAAACTTGAAACGAATTACGAGTTACGCGATCACAAACCAGCAGAAAATTTGAGCAATGTTGACAAATAATCCAGAAATGATAAAGTAGCAAACTAAGAAATGTGTCCGAACGACCTGGTCCATAAATACAAACGTGTTCATCCTGGAGAGTTAATGGTTTGAAGTAGAGATGAACGATATATCTGCATTGATATCAGTATCGGTAGGATAGTGGCTTTTTGAACTGAGGTAGAGAGGAAAGTGTTCCCACGTTTTTATATTGACCAAAACAGCAATATCTTCAGTTATCGGGCAAAACAACATTATCAGATATTGATATAGGTACAAGTGTTTATATCATTGATAAACTCTTCAGAGCCAACAGATTAGATGATGTTGCCCAATTATTTTTCATACATTTTCCCCAAAAAGACCTTTTATGAACTTCTGCAATAAGTTCATAAACACAGCCCTTCGTTGATTAATTTACATGTTACAGTACAAGTGTTGCCTCAGTGTATTATAAGCCTGGCGGGTCACCAGGCTTTACTTGTTCCCCCACCGATCTAAGCATTGTTTGTTTATTTATTTCAGTGTTTATTTTTATAGTTGGTGTTTAGGTATTGTTGATCATGTCTTCTAATAACACGTAATTACATAATTAGTGATATTTTAAAATTTCCTGTCAACTTTAATGTATTTTTATTTTTACTCAAAAACAGTAGGCAGCCTGATTGTCTGCCCTTGTGCCACTGGGCTTAGCAAGGTTCCTGGGGTTAAACCCTGCTATACCTGCAGATGGTTGGTTCCAGAGGGTCAAGAAGACAACCAACCAAACACAGCTGTACAACTAAGGGCAACTCAGGATCTCTAATGAATCTGACTGACATGTTTTTATCTTGTGGAAGGAGATCTGAATACCAGGTGAAGCGGAGGGAGAACATGCTAACTTCACATAGCAGAAGCCCCATAATTAAAAGGCAATCTTCATCTTAATTGTGTTAGTTCCAGCTGGGACTGGTGATGCTCGGCTCTGCTTGTAAACCATTCAATAAGACAGAACCGTTCCATACTCTTTTAATTAATGAGTTTAATTACCACTGGAGTACGTACAGCCGGCCACACTAATAAACGCCGATGCTTTCCTGGCCAACCTCAGCTACCGCACTTCCCACTACTCAGATACCAGCCAACTGGAGCATTTCATGCTTTGTGGAACAAAAAACAGCTAAACCTCTTTTCCATGTTGAGTTTCCCAACTGATCATAACAGCACATTGATCAGAAGAGTTCCCTTTGAGTTTCAAAACCATGTTGGCTTTAAATTAGATGTACTTTCCAAGTCCTTCACCAATAGCTGCATTTCCATTGACTAGAGATAAACAATTTGACATTTTTAAAATAAATTTGTGCAACGTAAGCACACCGATTAAAAAATAAAATAAAAAAAAATAAAAATTGGTCCATTTTTCAAAACTACGATGGAAACACATCACACGAGTCACATGATCAACAACCCGATGTTGCTACCATCGCAAATCATGAACAAGAAGACGACAGGAAGTAGTTGCAGAATCGTGACGTGGAATTTTTATTTAATGACATCGTGTGAACAAACTTATATAGCATAATGACAAAGTTTTGCACACATTTGTAATGGAAATGCAGCTAGTAGGTTCAATCAATCAAGGCGCCAGAGCTTTCACAATACATTTCAGATATGATATTTGTTGATTATTCTTTGTAGAACTTCCAGTTCTTCATTTAACTTGGGCAACTGCCCAAAACTGCCCCAGTTGCCCATTTTGATAGGCAGTTACTTATAGACACAAATGCCCACTGTGACATACAGCTGTGCCACCACAGTTGCATTAGGAGCTTGACGTGAACAGGATAAAACACAAAAATATTCATACAGCGTGCATCTGATGACACACCAGCAAGTAATGTGTTCTCTATTTAATCATTTGGGCACTTCACCAGTAGAAATAATTTAGGCTTTCTTGTCTAATGTGAAAAAGGGAAATTAGTGTTTCAGACCCAGGATGAAAATGTTACTTTGGATTTCTGTTTTTGAACTAAAAGAACAAATTGCTAACTCAAGCCTCCATGCAACACATTTATAGAAAAGAAATACATAAGTCAATGTAAGTCCTACACATTTACATTGAAAATTTGAGTAAAAGTCAATCAGCTCTATTAATTTACGTAAAAATTTGATTTTTACGTAAATTAAAATTTACGTAAAAATATTTACGTAAATATATCGCCATTGTGTTGGCGAAATATGTTCACGCCACCACACTGGGGTGGCTGTGGATCGATGGGAAGAGTAGTTCTCTTGTAATTGGAAAGTTGCTGGTTTGGTTCCAGCTTTCTCGCGTGCCCTCTCGGGCAAGCCCGTCTCAAATTGGCTGCGGTCTTGTTTTGTGAAGACCGCTGTATTCTGAGCGCATCGGGGCCAACGTGGCCTCCGCGTACAAGTTTCTCGAGTGATCGGCAGAAGCGAAGGAAACTCTAACGGATCCAAAAGGTTTCAAGAACGACTGCCAAGTTCTGTGTTTGAACACGTAGGAACACCAAATCCAGGTTACCAAAAAAAAAAAAAAAACACCCACGTAACCACCCACAATCCACCTCTATCCTGCTTTCAGCAAGTGTTCATTTGTACAGATACGGTCATGTGTGACAGCAAGTGCTACACACATTCGTTGTAATCTGTTTGCTGTTCTGCTCTGTACATGTATGTCTTGTGTGCTGTAATGGTGAAGTCACAGGCACGAGCTCAGAGCCTGAGATCATCTGTTCAGGACGCCTCTGTGTGTAAACACACATCACGTCAAATATTCATCCGCTGTTTCACACCTGTAAGAGAGTATTAAGGAGGATATTCTTCAGCCCAAGGAATCAGAGGCTGTTTTAGGGGAGAGAAACCAAGGAATAAAGCAGCTTTGTTTAATTTGGAAAGGAGAAACTAATGGCTTACTGTAATAGGAGTCGATACAAATGCAATCCAACTATGTAATAATTTTAGTCTGTTTTACAATTATTAGATAAAGGTTTGTGAGTGTAATAGGACAAAATGTGGAAAAAACTGAAAGCTGTGAATATTTTTGCTTGTCCGTAACAAAGAGTTATTTCCTAATACCTCCTTAACTCTAAAGATGCAAACATGGAAGTTTACATTTGCTGAATTGCGTCCAAATGTTTATTTCCACATTATCATTTTGTCTTTAAAACGGCATTAGATAACGTTTATAAAAGAAATATTTTTTTACATCTTTAAACCATGCACCATGAACATTGTGAAAGTATAGTACGAGACAGATAATCTGTGAAAAGATCAAACTCCTCTGCCTCCTCTCTGAGCTGCTGTTGGCGTCTGAAGAAATGCACAACCAAAAACAACCAATCAGAGCCAGGAGGAGGGCTTATGGGCTGTCAATCAACCTCCTGTACTCGCTGCTCAAAGTGATAATGGCGGAGAAACAACTTACAGGAAAACCTTTTATCTACTGTCATCGGTAGCCATGCTAATTAGCTTTAGCATTTATGACAGGCTAAGCTAGCTCCAGCGCAGCAGAGACAAAAGGAGGGACAGAGAGAGAGAAGGTGTGATGAGCAGCGCTACACAGAGGGTGTTGACAGCGCTAAGGCCCGCCTCCTGGCTTTGATTGGCTGTTTCTGGTTAGCTCTGGCAGAAAGCAGAGGAGCTCGATTATCTGTCTCATAAACTGTCACGACACAGTGACAAGTTTCAGCAAATATGTAAAAAAAATATTTTTTATAAAAGTCACATAATGCAGCTTTAAGTGACACAGTACGACTTGTAGGGCTTAAAACGGACCAACTTTGCCAAAAAGGACTACAGCAGGTTGAAAACAAGACACTAAATAACATTTATTATTAAAAATAAGAGTTGCTATGCATGAGCTAGCATGTTGTGCAGCAATCTTCGCTGCATTGCGTATACTAATTGCAAAATACCTCAGGGCTCCTATTCCTCTTACTGCTGTGATGTGACTGTAAGAAAAGAAGGAAAGAAATGTTGGAAATAGAGTTTATCTAGAAATATATTGCCTTTTTTTTTTTTTTACACAAAGAGAAGACAATAAGAGAAAGCTACGAGCAGCAAGAAGGAGAAAAATTACAGGCAGGAGTGGGATAAGAAGTTAAACATAAAGAGTCTGACAGCGAGCGACTTGCAAAATAGACACAGACACTGTGAACAAAGTTATGGAAATAATGGAAAAAAACAGAACGGAAATTAGTATGAGTTTCTCATTTTGTCACTAATTAACTCCGTCCCAATCTTGCAGATTCTCTGGGGACCATTTATCTACGGCGTCTCTCTCTTCTGCTTCCAATCCAGAAAAAAAAATTTTAAACACTAATCTTGGTCACTTGTGAAAAGAGGTAGAAGCAGTAGAACCCTTGGCTTGACATCTGTGGACTAAAAAAAGACAACAACAACCAAACATCCTCAAAGCTTCTTGTGTATTGAAGAAACCACTTCAGCATCCATTTTAAGGGCTGGAATCTGAATGTTTAATCATTTCCAGCTCTCTACTGAGAAGACGCATTAATTTTTCACGTTGTTCGTACGGCAGGGTGATGGGACGCCTGAGCCAAAACAACTCTACTCATGCTGCAAGCATGACACGAGGAAAACTAAAGAAATACACTGGAATGTACTGCAATAGGACAGCTGTCATAAGTAGATTTATAGTGGGTTTTTTTAAATGTACACTTTTTAAAAAATGTGTGGAAAACGGACACAGCTTTTATGTAATGTCATGTTATTTGTATCATATTTTGTTTAAATGTAAAATCAACATCTGTTGTGATGCCATTAATACTCCATAATTTCAGTGTCTGCACTATAAGCTCTTATTTTGCTCTTAACATTGCTTCTTTGAATTTAAAACATGACTGCATACATGAAAAATACAGTAACATTAAGTCATAGCTTTAAAAAAAATCACATTTTTTAAGCAAGTTTGTGCAAATAAACAAGAGATTTGACCTTGACTCCATTTTGCTCTGAATGTAGAATTGTTTCAAATATAAATATATTAAAATTTGATGTAAAGTAATTAGAAGTAGTGTAAATATGCCTGGTATAAATCCAGGTGATATGGGATTGTTAAATGTTCATCAGAGTGACAGCGGCTGCTTTTCCATTACAAATGTGCTCAAATTTTTGTGTAGTGTCGAAAAAACACAATTTTGCAATTTCCTTTAAATAAGAAATAAGTCACACGTGAGTAAGCTTGTTCACGCGAAAAGTCATTAAAAATCCTGGCAGTGACTGATATAAACGCTTCAATGAGGTTTTCATAATTCAGACGTAGCGTTATCGCTCATCATTTATCAGCCATCAGAGTATACAGAACGTGTCCATCTTATGTTATGTAAAAGCTGTGGATTCATCACATTTGAATGACACAACTTTTTATGAATTGTGCAACACGGTCAGAGCGAACGTTGTCCAAAACGACTAAAAACAAACCGTCGTCCTCCCACCACTTCCTGTCGTCTTCTTCGTCCTTTTTGCCAGTAGTAATGTCCGATTGTTGATCACGTGACTCGTGATGTGAACAAAGGTGTTTCCATTAAGCAAATTTATTGCCGTAATTTAAATTTGCGCCTTTTTATGACTAACGGAAACGCAGCTACAATGAGGGAAGAAACTCTCTGTGGGGCGTTTCTTTTTCTTTTTTTTTTCTTTTCCAAATGCCACTTTGCATCAATGACTCAAAGTTAACAGTCTAAACAATGTGTGTCCAGATTATCTGGGCTCTGCAGAAAGGGTAATTTCCTAACACTATACTTACACAAGTCCTGGATGGAAGGAAGTTCAAGTTTGATAATCAAGTTGCGAAACTGCAACTTGGTGGTTGCAGTTTCTTCCAATTGCTTTTAACCAAAACTAAAAAGCAGCAAAGATTCTTACTAGAGCAAAATGTCAGTGCATCTCAGATGTATCCACTCTTGTATACATATTAACAACTTCCACACATTCAAGATGTAATCCTGTGAGAAATAATTGGCCGTATTGATCATATCTTCACTGGGATATCAGAGAACAAACAAACAAAGCACCCTCATAAACACACTCTGATTTTGAGTGACCTTTGTACCTTTATTTATCTTTCTGCTCTCTATTCATTTGACCATTTTAATTTCACAGCTCTGTGCTAAAGATAGCAGCAGACAGCAAGAAGTGAAATGTTTTCATAGCAACAAAAAATGTAAACCAAAATTACATTTTGCTAACAGCAGGGATCAACGATAGGCTTGGTTGCACAGAGATGTTTTTGGTTAGTTTCTCTTCAGCCAGTTGACGGCAGAGTTTGCATTCTGACAGACTTATTTCCTGGTTCATCTTATACCCTGTTCCCAGTCTGTCAACGAGGGTCCAACACACACAGCGTGTGTGCTTAGGCAAATGAAAAGCATCATTTTTACAACCTAATGCGTAATCTAAAGGGAACTGTGAGAAGCTTAGGTTGATGTCTGCATCAAATCAACATCAAAGTGTGTTTTTATCAACTCACTGCGTGACTCAAGGTGATTTAAAGAATAAAATGTACATTTTATTGGGATGTCCAAATAGCTTTTTTTCTTTCCAATCTCAATTTTACTCATTTAAGAAAAGACATATGTCCAAACCAAATTATCCTCCAGTACTAAATTAAAATTAATGCTGTTTCTTCTTAGTAGCTTTTAGTTGCAGTAAAAAAGCACATTTTATTTTATCAGTCTAAATTATCTTCTTATCTTCCATATATAGACGTTAGATGAATTTGGAGGCGCGGTATATAAACAAGAGAACACTTTCTATGGAGGGCTAAAAGGGAGAAAATTAAAAAAAATACCTCATGAAGTCATTAATTACATCTTGAAATAATTAAATATTTAATTAAAAGTTAAAGTTTTTTTTTTACAGAAAAAGCGTATGAAAATATTCCACTACAAGGGCCATAATTTTAAAAGGAGATTTCTCCAAAACAATCAACTTAAAATGTGCCTGACGTTTTAGTTAACTCAAGTTTGTAATTAGTCATCTGAGTTCTGTTTAAATCAGGGATCAGTTTCATATTTCATATGTCAAGAGCATTTTTACAAAATGTCAAAACATGGAGCATGGGTCCACGCTCTTTTGTTTTTCTCACCAGCAGTTGACAGAAAACTTTGCAGATCTAAGCAGGAGCGCTGAGCCTGAGCCGCCGTCTCCTCTTAAGTTTAGATGTTAATTAGCGACAAGCACGAATATCACTGCAATCACACCCCTGCTGAGTGAGAACTCCATTACAGAAAATTGTGAAACATCTGCAATGTAATAACACAAAGCAATCATGAGCGGGAAAGTGGAAAAAAAAAAAAAAAGCTGTTATTTGCGATTTTTTTCAGCGTCAGACAACATTTTCAAAAGAAGGCCTTCAGAGATCTTTTATATTTGTTTCACCGTCTTACTTGACACACTAAGTGAGATGCTGAGTAAAATAAAAAGTGTAATCAGTTAGCATTTACTCGTGTGTGTCATTAGGAGGATGTGTTTTTGGTACAGATGCAGTAATTGGCTTTGCAAAGGCTTGGCTCCTAAGCAACGGGGAGTTCTTACCTAATTTGTGGAAATCCTTTGTCAGCAGTGACACCTCAAAATCCTCAATGACCCAATTAGCATGGCAGTCGAACAGTCGACCCACGGTCACAGAAATAATAATTGAACAAGTTTGTGATGTCAGACACTGCAGATGGACAAGAAGGGTCTTCCTCCACACCCAATGTGACTAAGTTTTGTCTTTTTGGACCTTATACATTGTGTACTCTATGTGTGCAGTAAGACGTCATTGTCAGACTGTTCCTACAAAGATGGGAGAATGAAATTGTCCAAAATGTTTTGGTATGCTATCTACCAAAGTACTGCCGCAGTCCAACTCTTGGGCAGTGCTTTCAGGCAACCATTGTCCTGGCAACTGGCAAACCCAGACTCCTCTACTGGAGTACCAGAAAGTGAGGCAATACTTACTATCCTAGAGAACTTGTCTCTACTGGCCTAGGGTCCAGTGGCAGTGGACTGTCCAGTACTGCAGACGATGCATTGCATGGCACTTGAAGACGCAAGACATGGAAGCAGCTGCTTGGCAATGGAAACCATTCCATGGAATACTCCATGAACTTTTCTTGAGTTAATCTAAAATCCACAAGACGTTTGCAGAGCTGTAACTATTGACTCTGCATCCTCAAACACAGGGATCTCGAACTGCATTAGATGTTTTTTTCTGCTTCAGCACACCTGGCTCCAATAGCCACTAGCATGCACTGAAGTGCATGCTAGTGAGGCAGTTTCCCCGTTTAATTCAAGTGTGTAGGACAAGGGAGACATCTAAAAGTTGCAGGACTCTGGTCCTTGAGGAATCCAGTTTGAGAGAACTTTCAAACCTCTCTCAGATGCTTTCATTCCTAATCAATTCGTCTTTGTTATGATGCCACTAACAATTGACTTTGGAAAATTAGAATAATGTTGATGAAATGTAGCAACTATACATCTTATCTTGGTACCATTCTGGAATTCACTAATCCCATGGAAGTGACTCATTCTTTCACAAATGTTTGTGAAGGCAGTCTGCACGTCTCAGTGGTACATTTTATACACTTGTGGTTTCAGCACCAAAATTAAGACTAATGTGAACCCAGATGTGGCAACGTCCTTGCCGCAGGAGGCTACATTCTTTCAGAAGCTAGCTACTGATCTGATCAGCGATACGCCGGCACCAGTAACAGTTTGGCCGGTGTTGGGAAATGAGAAGGAGACTACCCGCTTGTGTTAGCTTTAGAGAGGCTGGTGACTGGCATACCTAGGCTGGTCACCCACTGGATTGCCTTCGTCTTCTGCGTGCCATTAGCATGGATGGGCTAGCATTAGCCTATCTGTTACCAGTTGGCTGGCATCTAGCATGCATAGGCTGGTCACTTGTTACTCATATATTCTTCTTTAAAGAAAACTTTATCAAGGAAAATGTTTGGCATACAATATCTGTTAGCGATATTCGACAGATTCTACCATAATCCAACGTGACACCAAGCATCAATACGTTTAGCAGTATGACAACTGACTTGGACAAAAACATTTTAGTTAGCACATGTTTGTGTGTTTCTGTTTTCTCTTTGAGCTGCTCTTCTCTTCCTTCCCCTTTCATCCATAAGCCCGTACACTCGTCACCTCTCACCTTGGCAAACAGCGTCCGAGAGAGATAGCGGGTGCTGCAGTTTCATTTGGTTGTATCTTGTTGACTTCTACCCTTCAGCCTGCCCTCCTTCCTCCCTCTGCCTCTGTCACTCCCTCCTTTCCTCTTCTAATCTCGGTGGGAAGCCCTGGAATTAACCGCCACTTTCAATCAAGTCCAGCTAGATTCCCACTCCGCTGTGGCCAGTGACCTGCATATCACACGCACACACACCCCACGCGCACGCACACCCCCCCACACACACACGCACAAACTTAGCAGTCCTCACTGTCACTTAGTCAGAGAAGTGAGCATCGTTGTGTGACAACATTGGCCATGTCACACACTTTTCCATGACTAATGATGGGAGCAATTAGATTGTAGTCCTGCGTTTGTCTGTCTGTCTGTACTTGTGTGCGTGTTAGCATGCAGAAGATGTGTGTTTGTGTGCTTACTGGTGTGGATGTTTAGCGACTATCTTTCTCCGCTGGAGATCAATTAAATGATAGACAAGCTCACAGTTGGTCTTTTTACAGCCGACAGAGAGATGTATATCGCCAACAGCTAAAGGGCAGATCAGATACAAGAACGGAGGCCCTTGGGATTAGCATTTATAATAAAGCTGTTTTTATATTTGAACAATTTCTCAATTATTTTTTTTCCCAAAATGGCTTTCAGAGGCTTGGCTGTTTTTATTTTTTTCTTCTTCTAGGAAAAGTCAAATGAGTACCAGACATAAATATGCCTCCTGGTGCGTTGCTCTGCTAGAGCGCTGATTAAAAGAAGACCCGTCAAAACTGACTCAACAGAAACTCTAATACTCTACGTTTCAGTCTGACATAAATACAGTTATATTCAATAAATTTCTTCCCTGCCAATGAACAAATCTTGAAAATTTCTCCTGGAATCTGGACATTTGATCATCTCTGTACATCATATATATTGTCGTAGAATTCCATGTATTTCAATATATGTCCTATAAAACAAATGACTTGTGTAAAACAGATTTTTTTTCCCCCTAATACTTAATATCTGTAATGAGTAACTTAATAAAAACAAACAACCTCAGCAGCACTGCTCATGAATATAACCATTGTCTTGGCATAAACGGCGTTTCTGTCATGAACCCATAAACCAAGTTAATACATGACCACATCTAACTCAAGCTTGTCACACTCGCTGTTATCCGCTATTTAACTGTAGATTAGATAACCATAATTACGCCCCCAGGATTCAGCTTTTATGACTTCACCCCTCTGTTCACTATTGCACAGTAAACACGTCTCCGTGGCAGAGAGAGGCTTTAAAATGATCCCAAAAAAAAATGCTTTATTCCTTTATTCCCAGCACTCATTTGTAAATTGATCCGCGGTCCTTACAGGACAGATGAAACGCTCCGGCGGGACAACGACGGTGTGTTTTATCATCCACCCAGGACGCTGCACCATGTTTCCTTGCTTATCACGCCGATTATACCGAGATGAGGAGGCGATAGCTCTGTCAACATGACCGTTGCCATGGAGACGGTGGGGTTTCCACAGCCATGCTTTCTTTACCCCGTGACCCAATTTCATCATCATGTCATTGAAGCCCTCCAACAGCACTTCAGTCCTCTGCTGTTTTTTAAATTTTTATAAAAAGCTTGCCACTGAAATCAGGCTGATTAATGTATGATTTGATTAAGAAACTTGAGCAAACAATGAAGCGAAGGAGCTTTGCAAGGAAAACAAGGACATTCTGCCAGCACCGTTTGGTTGGGAGCATTTGTGCCTTTTCTCCTTTCAGGGTATCTGCAGGTTTCAGAAAGTTAAATTTAAGCCTTTTTAAGGCCACTTTGAATCAAGTTTAAGATAAAAAAAACAAAAACCTGATGATTTGGGGATCCTGTTGCACTTCAATCAAGCATGGCAAAAAAACAAAAGCCAGTAGTGCCAAGCTTATTATTTTATTTTGGGGTTTTTTTGTTTGTTTTTTTGCACCTAGCCTCGTATCAGAAGTGAGCCAAAAAACAAATGTTATCCAGCCAACTGGCAATAACTTTTCACTTACCATGATAGATTCAGGAAAGCTAGGTAGCAAGAGTATAATTATGCCTCCAGGGATAACCAGCAGCTAGTTAGCCGTAGCCTTGAGTCAGACGTCTGCGTGTGACTCAAACTTTTTCCAGACAGTCCTGCAAAGAAAAAAAAACATACACATACAAGATGAAATAGTCCTGCCACACAAAGGCCAAAAACATGATATTAAATATAAATTAAAGAAATCTTAAGGCTTTAATTTTAGATACATGAATTTAGGACTTTTTTAGGAAAAAAAAGTCTTTTTTAGGAAAAAAAAGTCCTAAGTTAAGACTGACTGACTTACTTATTTAATCCAGTGATGGAGAAATTCATATCACAGCAGCAAAGAATATTAATAATCACAATAGGAAAGTACAAATATGGTTCGGAACAAATTCTGAGCTATAATTACCCTTTAAAAAATATATAGATTTTTTTATTTTCTGTTTTTATTTTTCCTCTGTGTTCAGCTAAAGCAAATCCCATTGAGGTCGGACCAATTTAAATATGTAAGATTCTGAACTAGAGAAGAACCAGACTTCTTGTGAGAGGGGGGATGAGGAGGAAATTGTCTTAAATGGCGTGTTCGGTGTCAGCAGGCATGCATGTTGTGCATTAATAATTTTTACAACATAAAATGCCCAATTATACTGACTAAACATGCAAATAAGCTGAAGTAGAGTCATTAAGCGTGCAAATGAAGAGAAAGCTTTTACCCCAACACACAGTAATCAAATCCCAAGATTTTCCCAAGTCACTTTTAAACTTGGGAAAAGTTAAGAAGTGACTAAAGAGGTGGGCGGGTCACCTTGTGAAAAGTTAAAATAATCGATATCGATACCAAGTCAGTATCAGTATCGGATTGGTACTAACATAATAAGACCGATACTTCAATTTCAGATTCCTTCTTGAAATTTTATCAAATCTTTTTTGTTTTGTTGTAGTTTCTCAAGTCTACCTCAACAAAGATTTTATTTTGATTATCTCTCAAATTATAATTTTATTCACTTTGTTTTAGGACAATAGCATGATGCTGCCACCACCATGTTTTACTGTGAGGATGGCATGTGCAGATGATGCATACTGTTTTGCTTTATGGTTGTATGTAGACCGTAAAGTTTAACTCTGCAACCTGTGGCTCTTATGAAACTAAATCGGACGTTTTTAACCATAAAGGAAACGACAGTGGATGCTTTTTGCAGGGTTTTTTTACGTGTTTTCACTGAATTAAAAGCCCGCTTTGATCTGACATGTCCTGCTTTTCTTTTTCTTCTGGTATTTAAGGAGAATTCTTGACATTTTTCTCTAATGGTCAGCTTCCCCCAACAGTGGCCAGCGGTTGCTCTAAAAATGCAAAGTTACCAAAATCACATTCTTCACCGTATCTTGTCTGTCACTCCCTGTAACCTTCACACAAACACACACTCACACACAGTTTGCTGTCTGGGCTGCAGCAGGAGCGCTGCGGCTGCAGGTTTTGGCAGAACAAACCACTGGACAGACTCTGTTTTTGTTTGTTTTCATGCAACATCCCTACGGTGTGTGTGTGTGTGTGTGGCCTTCTCCTGAAAGGAAGTGGTGGGCGTAGGAGGGGAAAAAAATAAAAAAAGCATAACTGAGATTCTTGCTCACTGAAGATCTTCATAGTAGGGAGCATATTTGGTTTTTGTGCAGCTGTGATCCGCACGGGAGTGGGATCACGGTCGGATACTGAATGAGGACACTCAGCTGCCACTCAGCTTCGCACGTCTATGTCGGAAGACTATTACTGCTGTAATTGTGGCGGGCTTTTGCTAGATGTGACATTTACACGTACTCACTGCTGTCCTCTTAAAGCTATTTCCATCACTGTTAGCGGCACTATGGCTGTCAGAATATAAGGACTGTAAGCGTGAGAATAGTTCTGTACTTTTAGAATGAAATCTAAACACAAACAAAAAAAAACAACCCGTAGGATTAAAAAGAAAATTCATGGAATCGCAAACTCCCGCGGCGTCTTTCCTCTCGCAGATGGTGCTCACAACCTTCAGCTAGTATTTGCTTCAGGGACTTTCCACTGTCATCTGCCCCCTTCCTCTACATTCCTCCTCTAAAGGCATTTGAAAATAACTTCTGATCACAATAAATGTCACTGTGATTCAAATATGAACTGTGCTCACTGTTGCAAACTCAACAGGCCTTTTTTTTTTTTTTTTTGCATCCTCGTGTTCAAATAGTAGGAACTCTGCCGACACAGACTAGTTTGTTCTGAACAGTGGTTAATATGAATTTCATTATGTAAAACAACCATTAAAAAAAAACTAGATGATGTGTTGCCTAATGGCACAAAATTATTTTAGACAAAATTGCTCTCTGCCCACTGAATGAAACATGATGTAGCGCTCTGCTGTCGCACTCAGCTGAGCTCTATATAAATAAAAACACATCTACTTCTTAACTGATATCAACCTATTTATCTTCTGTGATATCGATTATAAATAATGGCCAAGGTTTTCAAACCAGCACTCAAAACAATACAGGAGTCATGATGATTTGACCGCAGCTAATGCTAGCATTACACAGAATGTCCTACTCTTGTTTATCTAGAACTTAAGAGGAAGCTAACTGCTAAGTTAGCAGCTAATGGCAGTTAGCTTCACATTTAATTTCTATTAACATGTTAGCATCACTCTTCCTGTCATATTAGGTGGGAGTAGCTAGCATTTTATATAATGCTACCTCATGCTAGCATTACACTTCTGTTTCTGTAACTCGAGAGGGAGCTAGTTGCTAAATCAGCAGCTAGTGCTGGTTAGCTTCACATTTCATTCCCCTTAACATGTTAGCATCACTTTCACGGCCATTTTAGACGAGCAAAGAAAATGTCTCCAAGATTAAGATAAACTTTTTGTCCCTGACGGGATTTTGTTTTGCTGTCAGTACAGAACAAATGCAAAGAAAAGTACAGATATAATCTACAGAAATATAAGCTTTTATGATACAACCAGAACACAAACAGAGGCTACCACAGTCTCAGTTTAGACCTACCAGGTCAAATGACAGGCCCTTGTGTTTGTTGAAAATGAAGTGCAATTTAAAAAAAAAAGCAACAGATGGCTATGACTAAAAACAATTACCATGATCTAAATTACACAGCAAATACACAACTAAGGATTGTGTATTTATTGTATTATTTGCCCCAATTAGTCAAATAATGAGTTTGTCCAGGCCCGGCGCCATGGGTGGGCATTGTGGGGCATTGCCCGCCCACAAACAGCTTCCAGTCCAGCCCACCCCCTGGACTGGAAGCTGTTTGTTGTTTTTACCTTAGAGTGGCCAACTCTCTGTTATTCCTAAATCAATTTGATACAGCAGGGGCTTCCGCACTTCCCATATCTGTGTCCTCTGCCACTGTTTTCAGCAGTTAAAACAGTTTCATCCGTTGTTAACACGTCGTAACCTGTTTTTCCGAGCCGCCTTTAAACGCAAAATGAGCGCTACGACGCTCGCGCTGGGTTTACACCTGTGCGGCAGCGACGGAGACTAGAATCATGCATCAAACCAGCAAAACGCAAAGAACTTGGCACAGTTTGCCCCCAAACTAAAAGAGTGAGTTGAGTAATGCTGTTGGATGCAGGTAATATTAGCTAAAAGATGACTAGCTAATAACAATACAGCACCTTAAGCTTGTTAACAAGTAGCCTGTAGACTACTGATGTGAATAAGTCGATTCTCCCCTGTTAAACTCGTCTGGAGCCTGGGCTGAGTTGGTCCAGAGTTATGGCTGTCTTTCTGAAAGGTTTTTTTTTTGTGTGTGTGTGTCCTCTCATAATAATATCTACAAATTAAAGTTGTTATGGCTTTTTTTTTTTTTTTTTTCCAAAATCTGCTAGAAATCTCAGGAATGTTTATCCAGCCTGAACAGGCACTGGAAAAAAGTGCCAGTCCCCTTGTTCACTGATCCCTGATCCTCATTGTTCCGACTCTCACCAGGCTTTCTAAGGGCAACTGCATAGAAAACACAATAGAGGTTTTTCTGTGCTCTGCAGGGCTAACTCTGCAGAAAGAGACATAAACAAGTGCAGAGGGCAACTGACCTACTGGCTTCTGTGCATTGCTGCACCTATGCGGATATTTACAATGCCAAACTAAAATTACACAAGAAGATCCTCTGCCTGCATCCCTAAACAAGAGCCATGTGCACGTATTTTATAGTTATTTCGTTATCTCAGTCAGAACCAGTTTTTTTTCTCTTTTAAAGGAAAAAAAACCTGGATATTTTCTATCTACACTTTCATGCAACATTCTTAAAGTGTTTGTTTCCTTCCATTTCTCCTGCCTTCCCAGGACGAATTCCACAAATTCCACCTTCGCTGTCTTGAAAACAAAAATAATTGTCTGTTTCCCCGATGAGGTTTGTTGACTTCTGCCCATGAAAAGTACACACTGGGCATTCCAGAGAAAGGGACCAGGAGGGAAATGCACGAATCATCCCACAAAATGGAACAAAAGAATCACCTAAAACAGCCCTGGTATATAAAATAGAACAAAATGGTGTAAAAGTACTCACATTTTCTCTCTTTACACCCACAAACTTGAATGTATTTTACTGTGATTATAAGGCAACAGTCTAATGTAGTAGAAAAATGACTAAATGTTTCAGTTTTCAGTGCAAAGCTAATAAAGGCACAACCCAAAAGATACAGAAACATAAATACGCAGACAGTGAAGCGTGGATCTACAAATCCATGTTTCAGGGAGTCTGAATCCAGTTTCAAGCCGCATTTATTTTAATCTTTATTGGTAAAACTGTAAAACTAAAACTAAAAAACCATATCATGTCGTCTTCTATTTCACAAATAAGCACTGCTTGGTCTTGATCTTACCCTTAAAATCGCAATAATACGTTCGTAAAAATGGAATGAATACACATTAAGAAAAATGAATTCATATTTATGTGATCACGTTTACCCCACGCTGACTGGCTAAAATAGGCTAACTGCTTGCATTCCCACTGTTTCTATATTTTATTTGATTTATTTATTATTTTTCTAGGCTGCAGCTTAGCTAGAAAAGCTGTGGCACAAACAGGTATGAAGGCTCCCGGGACGCCGGTTTCAAAAGCCCAATTCTATTTTCTGGTGTGGCTCAGCAGGCAGCAGGACTGTTCAATAACACTGAAAAGCAACAAAGAAGAAGAAGAGAAAAAATCTTAGCTACAAATCTTGAGACCTGTGTTTATGTGACACAGTTTCCTCTGCTGGGATGAGGACGGGGAGCGCGCTGACGAACACAGAATTTTGCGTATCGTCTGAAAGGTTCTTTAACGGAGCAATGCTTCTTCTTTTTCCCCCCCCGTTTCTATAGCTGCTGCAAAATCTTTGTAACACATAGAGTGTAAATTAATGTATTGTAAAACACCAACAACCCAGCTCTTAACCTATTATACTGTCACAGATAACAGGCCGCGTCATGGTTTCTCATTTTCAGACTGTCTCTTTGCTTCCAATGCTCCATTATTAACTCTTATTAGAGCAGACGGGCAGAATAAGAGCAAGCTTCTACCTGTTAATGTGGTGACAACATGATAGGCCTTCCTAGAGCTGCCTCTGGACATTCGTGGATCACTGAGTGAAGCAAAGATGTGAGCCGTCATGAAAGAATGCATTAAAGCGTTGATTTGGTGAATCGGATGTCGCCTTTATGCCATTCTTATCATAATAAAATGGCGCAGATTAACTCAGCGTTGTGATCTCGTGTGGTTCTTCTGAAATAATTTGCCACGATTGTTCACTTTGGATGATGTCGCCATCTTCCTTAGAGGAACAGAGGAGTTCATTTTACAGAAGACGTTTCAAATCTCACCAATAGGATTGGTTAACCAGAAACCAAAGAAGATCAAGGGTTTCTCAGAAGAGTTCACTTATTTTCTACAAGGAGTGCCAACAGGAAGCAACTACAAACACTTAAAAAAAAACAAGACTTTTTGCTCTTGTTAACTTGGTGTGATTGGTCCTCAAACCATTGACAAGAGACTTTAGCAAAAGCACATAGGCCGATAAGTACGGGGTTCCTACATATTTTAATATCACAATAAGTTTTCTATGTCATATTTCAAAATGACACTCGCCCTGCTTTTGAATAGACTATATATTAGGAAAGAAGGCATGGAAATCCACGTTTCTTTGATATTTCTTTATGATGAAACTCAAGGAATCAGAGAATTGGAGGTGTCGCATTAAAACAGACCAACAGATGTGCCTCGTAATGCGCCTTATGTTGTGATCTAAGCTCAAAAAGCCATGACATCTTCATCTACGCTTTCCCAGATTGTTGAAAGACAATGTAATCTAAGTAAAAAAATCTTCTTAAATTGGTGAAATGTAATAAGCTCTCTTTATTTCTACATTCTGATAAATAGAAATGATTACACAAAGCGACCTAAACGACAGGTTTAGTCTGATTCGATGTCAGAAATGGTGAGACATGACGGTTACGTATACACATCTTCTTTCAACTGCATGTCATGAATCACATGTCGTGTGATTCATGACAAAATCCCGTGACTCTCGTTCCTGAGCGAGTTTCAGTATTTCTCTGTGACTCCTTAAGAGATGCTTTGATAACTTTTCAGGACTTTCCAAAAGGTTCAAGTTAGAGGAGAGCCTTGAACAAAAAACAACAATGACACAGCTATAAAATGATGATTGCTAGCCTCAAGCCAACACATTTAATGACAAAGATTGAACTTGGGGGGGGGGAGAGGGAAGAATGAAATTACGTGCCGGCGAAGGTAATCTTTCTCTACCTTGTCGGGACCCTTCTAAGTTTAGATCAGCGAATGCGGGGTCTTTTCCCTCCAGCTTCTAAAAACACGTTCCATTTTAATGTAGCAGTTGCTCACGAGGTCATTTGTCACTTGGTAATGACAAAGCAAACCCTGAGGCATTACACTGACAAGCGTGTGTAGTTGTGTGTGTATGTGTAAGGAAAAAAAAAGGTGAGAGTGCAGTCACTGCATCCTTCTGAGTTTGTTTGTAGACACAATTAACTGGTTATGTTACTGGACTTAAATAGGTTATAGCACTCTACTGCTTACATGTACACAGATATTAAACAGGGTAGAATAATACCTGCTACGGTAATAATATACAAGTACTAAGGATACATGGCCAAAGAGCATCGTGATGAATTGAATGGCACATTTAAGTCTAAGGGAAAAAAATCTACAAGGTATTGAGAGAGTTTAATATCTCTTGTTGATGGATGTGATGACTCAAAGTTGTAAAATCGGCTCAAAATGTTTTGAAATGATCAAATTTCTATTGTTGTTTCCCCCTACTCTCGCAAAGCAATCTTCCTAATAGCTTGCATAACAACGGTGAGGAAGGAGAAAGCATATATTTAGAACGCAGGGCCTCCAACCTTCAAACTGGATCCCTTTAATTCCTTGAGCGCCCGATGTGGCTGAACAGCGTGTGAATTTGTGTGGGCGGGTGTTTGTGTACGGCTATGAGTGAGCCTGTGAAAACAGCCGTGTACGAATCTCTGGAGTACGGATGAAAGGATCTTGAGAGCAAAAAAAAAAAAGAAATTTTGTGCGCGCGTTTGTGCGAGTCTTTGAATGCTAATCCGCGCCAGACCTATTTGTTGGCCTCACTGGTAAGAAGGCGCATGTGGACAGTAGTTGGCAGGACTGGTACGGGGACAGATTACAGTAAAGCGGCGCTATTGCCACGCGGTCTGAGCCGCTCTGAACATGGCCGCTGCTGTTAGGGAGAGTCCGCCGTACTGCCTGTCTTCTGCTCAGACCTCATCAGGTGCCGTCTTCCTTTTTCTTTTTATCTGGTCTCGGTTGAGCTTATTTCTCTGCTGCGCCCGGCCTTGACTACTTTGTGGCTGGTGGTGTGACTTTCACATCCTCCTCCTTCTTTCTTTCTGAAGTATTTACAACTGCTTCCTTTAAAGGCACCTGATTAAGACTGCAAGGTCTAAAGGCGTTAGTACACCTCACTCTGGGTGACTCATAACAGAAAATCATACCGCCACTTCAAATGTGTTTCCATTTTTACATTATTAATCAGAAAGCCTTCATACTGAAAATACAGCTGAAACTAGATGCTGTGGTGTATTTGCATACTATTTATTGTAAAACTGCTTCATCGATTTTACATCAACATCACTACTGCTTAGCATAGTTTGAAAAGCCAAATGCTGATTGTTGTGGCTGCGTGAACTTCAAAGAATCCAAAATGGAGGCACACCCGCAGACATATTTTAAGGCAACATTGCCTCGTTGCATGACATCACTGGGGAAATCAAGAACAAAATTGGTTCTGTGTGTTTTGGTGTAAAATGTCCTCATCAACCTAAAGCCAAAGACTGAAGACTGTAATGAATCTGTCCAAGTAATCTTGTCCTATGACTGCCCGACCTCCCTCAGCAGGACGCATCAACTTTGAAATGTTTTTTTGTGCACCAAATAACTTTCCGTCAAGCCAAAAAAGAAAAAAAAAATGTTGGTGGTAGGTGTTTTTCTGTGATCCTCTCCCTCATTTAGCTGCAAACTGAATAAAGCAGGGAGGCACAATATTGGATTTTTGGTCGATACCTGATATGCCGATATACTAAAACTCACTTGGCCGTTAATCAATACCAATACCGATATATTTTTTCCTATAGCTGCTTACTTGAAACTATATGGCTTTCTCTACTGTAGAATTAAAATACTGCATTTTCTTAGTCAATTTAGCCTGCTACCAAATGCTAAAAAGGAGGCTGAAAATGATGTAACAAAACTAAACTCAACCTGTTCACAAGCAACAAGTGGGAACACATCACACATCAGTCGTTCATTAATACTTAACAGTTTGTTATGACGTTGTGCTGGCATCATTGTCATTGGTTTGTCATATAAAAACGGCTTTTGTATCTGAATAATTTTGACAGAATGGCCGATGATAAATTTTACAGCTCATATCGGACATTACCGATACCATGCCGATAATATTGTGCATCTACTGGCAGGAGATTCTGTCTAGTGCCATATCATCTGCAGAGAAACATATCTCTGGGGTGCAGGCAGGAGAATCTCAGGCAGACGTTCGACGACAAGGACATCAGTGGAGCACATCAGATGGCAGAGCCTCTATCTGAATCAGTTGTAGCAACAGGGATGTAGGAGTGAAAATGGTGGCAACTCCTACGATGTAGAGGAGCTGACAAATGCGAACAATGAGATGGGCACTGAGCTCTTCTTCGCAAGCGAGCAATCACAGTAAGACGTTGTGCAACCGATTTAACAGAGGAGAATTTGAAGAGAAGCTGAAACGATTTCTATTTTAAGTCGTGGGAAGAGGTGGAATCTTATTTTTTCTCTCTCAGAAGATTATTTTCAGCCAACATGAGATGTTTCAACCAACTTTAAGCCATAAAATGAAACTGAATTTGTATTTTGTTGTTTCCCATAGGAAATCTATCAGACTTAAGTCTTTACATACTTGTCTTAAATATTACACATTATATAATTCTTAAATAGCAGATAATATTTTACAGTGCTGTGAAAAAGTATATGCTCTCTCAGATTTCTTCTGTTTCTATTTTCTTGTCCCGTCATACAATTTCCGATCATCCAACAGGTCTCAACATCAGAAAAGTAGAACATAGTTTTCGACACCTTTTATGTGAAATAAACAATTTCTCCCCCATGTTGACTAATGAAATACCCATGATTAGCCATGAAAAGAAAATAAAGACTTGCCTCGTATTTACCAAAAAACCTCTCGACAATCCCCAGGACTTTGGGCTAAGTATTCTTTGGACTGGCGAGAGAGAAGTTGAACATTTTGGAAGCTATGAAAGTTTGAGTAAAACTAATACAACATTTCAAATATGGTGGTCTGGGAGTGCTTTGGAACCTGAACAACTTGCCATTGTTAATGGAACCATGATTTTTGCTGTTGACAAGAAAATCCTAAAGGATAATGTCCTTCTCTTAAGATGAAGGTTCTTAAGACCTTCATCTTAAGAACACTGATTATTCACTAAAAGGATAATCCAAAGCACACCCTCAAGTCCACTTCCAAATGTTAAATAAAATCTAATGAAGTTAATGCAGTGACCTATAGCCTCTTAAAAAAATAGAAAAAAAAGCCTCTTGTTCTATGCTTTGCTTTGTCCAGAAGGTCTGGACCCTTGGCTATTGAGAAACAACTCTTCTGAAGTTTCAAACTGTTGGGTCTGACTTTAGCCAATTGCTATCGTTTGACTCAGTGCCCCAGCTCAGTGAACCTCAGCAGAAATTGCATTGGCTCCAAAAGTACACTTCCTCCGTTGCAGTTGCTAAACTACAATTTGCAGACTACAATTCTAAAACAAAGTAGAAAATCAACATCATCGTTCATAACCCCTCCTACTGTTTGCTGACTGGTCCAGTTGAAATTCAGCCAGAGAAATTGAACTCAATGGGACAAATCCCAGGCAGAGCACTGAAGGGAAAGGAGAATCGAGTGGAACTGTGTAGGAAGACAGGCTAGCAGTGGGCTAGTTAATGTCCAGACTTAAAGCTAATCCAGATGCTGTGGCGTGACCTAAAGACCCTCCAATGTAAAAATTCGTCAATGAAATGTAAATTCTACTAAGTCTATGATGCAAAAGACTCCTATGTTAGAGGAAAAGCTTGTTGCCACCAAAATAAAAGGTCAAGTGGGTGTGGACAGCTTTTATGTGAGAGATTATCATTTGAAAGCTACATTTCATGTTTACTCATATTACCATTGTCTGATCTTAAAGTGCATAAAATACCAAAGTGTGACCAAAAAACAAAAGCATCAAAAATCTGTGGGGATCCATGATTAATATAACCGTTGATAGGGTGGCAACATTTATACGTCACATGCTTGTGGGGAAAAAAGATGGTCTTCCTGCTTTTGCACACAATGAAAACTATTGACACGTCTCTCTGCACGGTTGTACAGACAAGCCTGCAAACACAAAAAAAAAACACTTCCCATTTGCACAAAGTGTATTAAAGAAAAAAGAGAAGGAAGCGTCTAAATCTATACCCAACTCCCCTCGAGAGTTTCATTCTCTGGATACGTGAGCGCCATTTGAAGCGCTCTGCATCCACACAGCCTCACATCCGCCTGGCTACGTGAGCGCCATGTCGAATTCATGACGGTTGTCATGGCACCCACATAGCAACCGGCTATACATGTACCGACCGCTGCCTTCGGTCGACTCAGCAACAGAGGGGAGGAGGGGGAAAAACAGAGAGAGAGAGAGAGGACAAGAGGGGGGATAGAAGGGCAGAGTAGATGTGAGAGGTTGGGGGCGGCGAAGAGAGGAGGGCTGGGAACTGGCAATGGTGGCGCATGCCAGCGAGTGTTTGCGCACATCTGTGTTGACGAGTGTTTTGCAAGTCAGTAAAGAAGAGGTTTAGAGACGAGAGAAAAAAGTCGAGAGATAGATGAAGAAAAGGGCATCAGCTGTTCAATGAACCCTTGAGAGATGGTGGGGATAAGAAAGTGAAGAAGAGCTTGAACTTATGGTTGACAGCTCACTGAAAGAGGCAGGTGGCTCTTCACTGTTCTTTACGCACTATTGTTTTTGTCAAAACACTGAACAAGCGTGGTCGATTTGACTGTTTAAATATGCGGCTGTGCGTTGAAAGTCTGAGACGACTTGAGACTGAATTTTCTTGAGGCTCATAATCTCTCCAACTCGCTGGTGCTCCGATGCAGATTCAGACCTATCGCGAATATGAGACCATAAATGGATATTCCTTGGCTTCAGAGTGCATCGTATATTATTATGGAAAATAGCAGGCATGTTCTGCTAATTCCACCTTAGGTCGACCGTGAGAGCGTGTGCAGAGCGTTTCATGGGTAATTGATGTACCGGGTCTTATTTTAGGGAGTTGAAGTAAATGACAGAGCTCTTATGCATCACCTGGCACAAAAAAAGGAAACGCAGCACATGCACGGTAACTCGCCGAGCTGCGCATTCCAACGTGTAGCTCCGACGGCGCCGCTCCGTTTGATGTCACAAACGTGAATGGACGCGAGTGCCGTAATCAAACGGAGCGAGAAGCGGTACACGTGAAGTTGCGCGCGCACAGAGAAGCAGTCACATACACATGAATATTTCACCGGCTTCGAAACGTGCAAAACCAGCCATCGCCCACCACCCTCCCCAGCTACGACCATCCAACCATTCTCTGAAGATTGAGCAGCAACTCAGGAACAGGCCGTGGACGATGGAGGAAGAGAGAGGCGGTTTTTGTAGACTGGCAACACATATGGCAGAGTGAGGAGAGAAGGTGGAAGATGACACCAAGGAAAATCAAAGGACTGACACCGCTAGTTATTTCCTAAGAGCTTTGGGGAAACCAACACGTCCTCATTTCTTTTGCTGCCTCGGTTGTTGCAAAAATACAACCTTCCTTTGATGGAGTGTATCTTCTCAGTTGTAGAATTTTTGCTTCTTCTTGACCATGCTGGCCTTATTTTCTTGCCAATCAAATTGTTTCTTTTTCTTCCCATTCTGTTGTTATAGCTGCTAAGATGAGTCCCTGTTTGGGACATAAGTCACATGTCAATGTTGTGCCCAGTGTGAGTTTCATAAATGAGGTGAGTTTTGGAGAACAACAGGAGCTGTGGAACTCCACCGGGTCAATATGAATGATATTTGTGTCCGACATCTCGCATGACAAAGGGTTAAATACATTGGAAGTGTGTGGCTCACATCAAAAATGATGCAAATACTCAACCATGTGTACCGTGATCGAGCTTTATCTGACACCTTGCAGAACATAAACAGTCACAAGTCTGCATGAGAGTATCATAAGCAACTTTCACAAGTGTGTGTTCGGTTCTGTGCTCTGAACCCTAATTGAAACGGCACATGGTACTTTGGTGTTTATGCTAGCTCAATTGATTAGTAATTATTCGCTTTATTTGAACGGGTGTGCATGAGACCAACATGACAGTGCCATAAACATGACATAACACCTGCCATGAACATGAAAGAGTCCTCATGACTGTCTATGACGGTTGTCATGAAGTGTCATTCGGTAAATAATGACACTTTTAATGCAAAGTTGTACTAGAAGTTGCACTAGATGTCCATTAAAATGGCCAACTTTTCATTTTTTGGTAAACAATACTTGTAATGTAAAGTTAAAAGTGTCAAATTTTTGTTATGTGCTGACACTGTGATTATGTCATGTTTATGACAGTATCATGTCAGTCTTATGCACACCCGTTCAAATAAAGTGTTCCCAAATATTCTTTGAAGATTAGATAAGCCATGGATAGATTAGATGCAGGTATATAATTAGATAAAATGATGAATCAAGAGGGTTTTTCTAAGGTTACTTCAGAAACCTCTTGATTTAAAATTCTGTGACTTCACAGCTAAACATACACCCATTCTTATTAGTAAAAACAACAAACATGTTTTACAGTACAACAGACGGAAGTAAATAAACGCAGTGAGTAAATGTGAACAAATGTGAGACTATGTTGAACATGTAATTTAGCAAGTATGACCTGAAAAGTCATATTTCAGGTCTGCAGCAATGTCAGTTTGACAGCAGCAGTAATGACTTAAACTGATTCCCAAACCTAAATTGAATAAGTCAACAACCATGCAGTCGGGGTACAAACAACACACTTCTGGAAGGACTGAGTCGTCTGCAGCCTCTTTTACCTGGAATGTTTTGAATAATCAGGCTTTTACATTTCCATGTTTTGTTTTGAGGTGTAGACGTGAAAACATGCAGGCTAAACTCACTGAACTGAGCAGATTCAGAGAGACTTGTTGCGATCCAGGAAGGGTTATGTGTATTTCCTATGTTTTCTACTGCTGAGGTTGCTCTGCTGTGCTGCTGAATCATCTGAGTTCAATCATCGTGTCAAGTCTCTTCGTAAGAGGACGTGCAGGACTCTCACTCCAGGTCTGATTGTCAACATCAGCTGCAGTAATCGATGTCTCTTTTTGAAAAGCTCCCTCAGTGCTTATTGTATGTTCCAGAACGAAGTGAGAAGTCCTCTGATCCTTTATCGGCTGTCAGTTCAGATCAACACATCCTACCTGGATGAATCACCTCAGTCACGAGAGTCCGCCTTCTTCGCACTGGCCACGTTTCCAGCTTTTTATGCACGTTTTGAAGCCTTGCTTTAGAAAAAGTTGATGGAAACGGCAAAATTCCAAATGCCTTCCTCAACTTCTCAAAAACGTTTTTACACTTGCTTCTGGTGGTTTTTGTCTTTTCCAAGAAAGGGTTAATGCGCTAAAGGGGAGATGGAAACACATTTTCCGAATAAGTTCCGACATGGCGAACATTTTCCTCACATAACTGATCAGCTGTATCTGTTGTCGACATGCATTTGAATTGCATTTTTTTCTCCAATTATCGTTGACATTAGGGAAAAATCACAACTTGTCCATTAACAAAACATTCCTAAAAACCTCTCCATTTTTTTCTGAAATATGTGATCTATGCTTGCAAAACCTCTACTTCCTGTTTATTTCAGCCATGCGTAACGTCAACTACTGACAAAATGACACTTTGCATAGCCTGCTTGATTCACTCCAAACCAGTAGATGGAAACACTTCTAATGCGCATTTTCTTTACTTTTTTTTATCCCCTTGAGACATTTTAAAGAGTTGCTCATAATTTGCATGACAATTGAATGGAAACATAGGAACTTTTCGTTCTTCTCATAACTTACACTGGCACCTACCCTTGTCGCCTTGGTTACGTCAACTCCTTCTGCCAACCTCCAGAAAATTGGATGAGGGTAAAATTCAAATATTTGCCTTTCCTCAAACTGAGATCTGAACGCACAACACTTGTGTGTCTAATAGCAAACCAGCACTGCAAAGCACAGCACTCAAACATTCATTATTTTTGCCATTCTTGCAATTAAATCTTTCTAGCAACCTATATATCCTAAAAACCTGCCACTTAATGTCACAATGGCATTGATATTGCTATATATTTCTGGCATTTCGACAGGCTAAAGGGGCCTGGAGTGAAAGTGAACTTCTGGAAGGATTTGGGTGCTTGATTACAGACGCATTAGGACACATTAGTGAGAAACGCCTAATTTAATTTACCGAAATCCCGGCGGTGTCATGTCGGAGACGAGCGTCTTTGCTTTCCTTCCCTGTTCCCAGCGAATTTTGACGTGTTTCTTTGAGACACAGCTCTGGCATGTGAGATGCCGCTGCATTTGAAGAGGAGTGAGTGTGTAGGCCCACAGCGTGTGGGCGTTCATGATGCAAGCCTGTGAAAGAAATGTGGCTCTACAGGCTAAATGTTCAAACCAAGGAGGCTCTTCAACCGAAATAGAATAGCTGCTGTAGTGGCGATTAAATGGCACAACTTCAAGTGAAACCGACCTAAGCGAGTCGGAGGCATGAATGGTGTGAGCGCTGATCACATCACAACTGAGATTCAGAGAGAGCAAGAAGTAAGCGGTGTGCAGAGTTGAGAAAGCAGTGCGAGTGCGGACGCCAACACACGCACGCACTCATCCGCTCCCCGAGGGGGTCAGCGTGTCTTCCTGTGGGACGCTCAGCAGGCAGGAGGAGGTCAAAGGCCGAGGGGAAGTAGAGTTGCATACACAAACGAAGTCCTCTGTCTTTTCCTTACAGTACGGCTAGCAGACACGACAACACAACTCGCTCATCCACATGTGCCGACGAGCCTACAACACCTCATTCCCTGTCGCACCGTTGTTAATCTCTCGCTCCATTTGCACTCGTCAAGAGATAACAGCATCATTAGCACACATTAACATGTCTCTATTATCATTCCCGGTATCCCACAGTCCCCGTGCTTGTGCGTACGTGTGTGTGGGTGTGTGTGTGTGTGTGTGTGTGCATGTACACGTGGGAAAAGAAAAGAAGGAGCTGTGAATGAGGACAGGGTGTGATTTCTGGGTTTTCCAACAACTCCAGTCTGTCACAGTCCGTAACAGAAAAGCGCAAGTGTAAACCAACACATCCATTTACACATCAGCCAAGATATTCCACTGTAACAACTGCTGGCTCATTATTTGAATTATGTTTGACAGGCTCTTTGTTCCTATTTTACAGTGTTGTTGTTGAGGCACATATAGTTTTTTTTTTATAAATCTAATGTGTTAAGCAGTGGCATACTAAAATACTTGCTGTACTGAATTCTCCATGATTCTGCCATTTTGTCACTCTTAACTGAATCAGGTCAGCAAATGCGTAACCTGTAAAAGGTTGCAGAGTTGGTAGCATTTTGTCTTGCATGAAGGTCCTGGGTTCCTCTGGGTCTTTCTGCATGGAGTTGCACATGTTCTGCCTGTACATGTGCGGGTTCTCTTCGGGTACTCTGTCCAAAAACATGACTCTCTATATCACCCTTAGGTGTGAGTGTGTGCATGATTGTTTGTCCTATGTCTCTCTTTTTTGCCATGCGACGGTGATCTGTCCAGAACATACACTCAATGACCAATGAAGCCCCCTAAGAGCCCTGAAAAGGTTTAGACGATGGATGGATGGATGGATGGATGGATGGATGGATGGATGGATGGATGGATGGATGGATGGATGGATGGATGGATGG